>OU452203.1:21288292-21513292 GCA_911728435.2 Apoderus coryli | reverse complement strand
TTCTGTTAAAAACTTGCGTGTGTTGTGTGTTGTTTAAAACATGAGTACAGAAATTTTGATTTCGTACAATACGAAGCACCGAACAGGAGCAGGAACCATGGATTAAAAACATGTATTGTATGTCTCGATAATGTATCGAGTAACATCGGGCGTCTCTAAAATAGAGCAATGGCAAATAGCAACATAACCTAAAAACTCTGACAATATTAGATAACAATTAACAATTTTACTATTAAATTCTTCAATTGAAATAATAGTGCTAGCAAAAAAAACGTGTCATACGACCTTCAAAATCACGCATTTTTACAAATCCAACACTACCCCATTTATCTAACCGATTTTCAAACAAAATCAGTGTCCTTTCCGTAACCTTCATAATAACTAGGTATATCAGATATTACCACCTAGTCAACTACAATATTTAAGCATTAGTAACTCCGAGCACTCTAAATGGCGGTACGTAAAAGTTTTTCAAGACTAAACCTGAGTGTAATTTTACAAAAAAATGGTACAAGAAGCATTTCTACAACACACAGTAGGCTCGCCAAACAGATGACTGTTCGTGATGCCTTAAACCAGGCTATGGACGAGGAGATGGAACGAGATGATCGTGTCTTTATTCTTGGAGAAGAAGTAGCACAGTATGATGGAGCATACAAAGTTACGCGAGGTTTGTGGAAGAAATATGGAGATAAACGTGTGATTGATACTCCTATCACAGAAATGGGGTTCGCAGGTGAGCTAAACATAATTTGAATTGAACGTAACACACTTGTGACTTCAATGAATAATAAAATGACACAATTTCCAAAAAAGTATCACATTCAACTCAAAAATAGTTAAAATAACACTAATCTTTATCTAGGTATAGCGACAGGGGCCGCAATGGCAGGCCTACGACCCATCTGTGAGTTTATGACCTTCAATTTCGCAATGCAAGCTATCGATCAAATTATAAACTCCGCTGGCAAAACATTCTACATGTCCGCAGGTCGTGTAAATGTGCCGATTGTATTCCGGGGTCCCAATGGAGCTGCCGCTGGTGTAGCAGCGCAGCACTCACAGTGCTTTGGGGCCTGGTACGCACATTGTCCAGGACTAAAAGTAATAGAAACGAATTTATTGATTTGTGAACAAAATAATAATTAATTACGGTACTATTTTTCAAGGTTGTTTCGCCATATAATTCGGAAGACTGTAAAGGGTTGCTTAAGTCTGCCATTCGTGATCCGGATCCCGTAGTGTTTTTGGAGAATGAGATCTTGTATGGTGTCCAATATCCCATGTCTGATGAGGCGTTAAGTAAAGATTTTCTGCTGCCGATTGGTAAGGCAAAGATTGAAAAACCGGGTAAGTAAGTAAGCTTTCCATAGTAATTTCATAAAGGTCCTGCTTTCCATGAATATGCAGAATAGTTTACAACAAAAAAAACCATAATTCATCGTCGTTTTCCGATGACAATCTTCACAAATTCCTCTGAATTTCCTCTAGGTAAACACATTACGATCGTAGCGCATTCAAAAGCCGTTGAAACGTCATTGGAGGCAGCTAAAGAACTGGCTGGCAAAGGTATTGAAGCTGAGGTGATCAATTTGAGGTCGTTACGTCCTCTAGATATTGAGTGCATATCGAAATCGGTCCAGAAAACCAACCATTTGGTGTCGGTTGAACAAGGTTGGCCGACATGCGGTATAGGAGCAGAGATTTTGGCGCAGATCATGGAAAGTGAAACTTTCTTTCATTTAGACCAGCCTGCTTTGAGAATAACAGGTGAGTAAAAATACTTAATAACTATGTGACTTCTCAATTGTGCCGTGGTCATTCTGAGTTCTGAATTTCCAGAAGCTCATTTGAAACCATTTTCTTATATCAGATGAAACCGGTTTCTGAATTTTCAAAATACTCTTTGGCGTAAACTAGTTTCTGGATTTGTCAATGACTCTTATTAATTCCCAATCAGTCTACTGAGTTTCTAAACTTGTTTTTGAATTTATCAGATGAGACAAACGCGTGTTATGAACTTCCAATCACGTGCCAGACTCTCAGGAAGTTGTTGAACTTTACAAAATGATTCCTGAATTATTTCAGACAGAAAACTTCCACAGGCAACTAAAACTTACCCTCTGGGTAAATCCTGCATCAAATTTCCACTACTTAACGTTTCGCTGATCATTCTATAAACTTCTTCAGAGCAACTTTCGTTGCAACGTTCCCGTAAAGTTCCTCTGAATAAGCTGTAATGATCAACGAAACGTTAGCTAGTGTAAATTTTTTTCACAGGAGTATTGTCTCTACAAATATTCGATTATGTTCTAATATCTGGGAAACCCAGTTACAAGACTATTAAAAATCTTATCAGCTTAAATTGAATTAATTTGGAACATAACAATAAATAATCATAAGGAATAAGACGGTGGCTACTCCACGAAAATTTCAATTTATTTAAGTTGCTTCAATCATGTTTCTACTTTTTCAAGCGTCATCATCAGTAACAATAAATTAAACATTATTACAAAGCAAATACAGAGAAACGCTAATGATTTGTATCAACCGTTATTATTGGGAAGTAAAGCTTTATTTAAATCTCTGTCGTCTGAATTTCAGGTGCCGATGTGCCAATGCCGTACACACAAAGTCTGGAAGCTGCCGCTCTACCTCAAGCTAAAGATGTTGTCGACGCCGTTAAGAAACTATTGAAAGTGAAATGAATAAATTAACATATACGTGCAATATATTTTTATTAAATATAATTTATTTTAATGTTAATAAAACAAATACAGATAAATATACAAAATATACATTATACAAACATAATTTAAATCAGTCTGACATAATATTATCGTCATCTTCTTCGTAGCTGCCATTTGTCATCATATTGTTTGGATTGATGTCCAATTGAGGTTCTGAATTCGAATGGGATTCTTCCGATGTCCATTGAACATGGCAGGATGGACATACTGGGTTGCTTCTGTGGAATTTTGCAAGGCAGTGCCTGTGGAATGGATGACCGCAGGAGTGGCAATACCGAGCCTACGACAACAACATTTTGTTAAAATTGGTGAATTTTTTAAACAAATCCACGAACGTTGGAATATTTTTGTTCACCTTCACAAGATGCACTTACCATCATAACTAACTCCGAGCACAACTCACAAGTAGAGTCCGGGCAATGTTGTTGTAAGTAACTCACAAACTCCACCATGGTTCTTTGGCCCAAAGACACCCAGTCTCCAACTTTGGTCAAGTAACCTAATTTTAACCATCTATCCAACACATTTTGCCCACTTTCACGCGAGTATTTCGTTGTCAGCGATGACGTAATGTTTATAACAGACACATACATCAATTTGCGTTCCTCACTACCGATTATCTCCTGTCAAACATCAAAAAATTATTCATGATATAGACAAATTACATTATATTATTAATTTACTTCTAAAGTACTCCATAATATCGAAGAGCAAATCAGATTATTTAAATAAAATTCGTCAACTCCACAAACAAATCGATTTAATATGTTTCAGAGCACACACATCAAACCATACATGTTTCGGGACACTTTGTTCCCATCATCAGTGGTCAATTAAATACAGATATGATATGGATTCTACAAGAACATTTGTTACGTGTCCCGAAACAGGTATGGTTTGAAACATATTAAATCGATTTGTTTGTCGAGTTGACGAATTTTATTTAAGTAATTATTAATTTATTCTTACCAGCAAAATGGTATGAAAATACTCCAACTCAATCATGCTAAAGCCGCTGTGTAGCCTTGACAGAGTGTTATTTTGACAATTAATCCAAATAACCATATCCTGATTGGTTAAGTCACAGGTTTTAATAACAATTTTGAAGTTTTCTTCAGCAATTTGATAGTTTATCTTCATAATCAACCGTTTTAAATCGGCATCGGAATTTAACTTTCCTGAAATGGGAATAAGGTATAATTCTATGGTACCAATATGTATAAAACCCTATCTTGTATCCACAAAAAATCCAAAGAACAAATTATAGTTATCGATTGAATAGAATAGACTAAAATTCTGGATTCAAATGACAACTAGACTGAAAATTGATCTGCTAATAGAAAAAAAAAATAGATTTCAGTTCTACTGGAGTGTGTTAATTCTAATGTTTGAATTACGAGTGAAATATAGGTCTAGTCTATTGTTTGTTGAATTATGTAGGTTAGGCCCTTTTTATTTACCTACAAAATACCTATGTAAGTATATAAAATTATGTATAACAAATTATGTTTGATTGTTTTTTTAAATCAAATAATAATAGTATATATCAAATGGGGTCTGGTAAAGTTGGGGACCCACGGAATTTCGCAAAAATTTTTTTTTTACTTAAAAGCTCTATTGAAATAGAACACTTTTTCAAAAAAAAAATTATGGATAAAGCACTTTTGAAAGAGAAAAATGATTTTAAAAGTTGAATAAAACAAGACGTTTACGCAACGCAGTAGTAAAAATACGCTAATAACATCACACAGTATTTACAGTGTTGCCAAGTGATTTTATTTTCACTGAGTTTTAAATGTACTGCATTAGTATTGTCTAATCGTACTTTAAAAACTGAAAGTAATAAATAAACGAATATAAAAAAATTATCTATTTCACCACCTATAAATATTTAAATGGTCAAACTAATACCTTAACTAAAACAAACCCAACTACCCCAACCCAACATAATTCACCCACATTAACCTAACTACCTAACCCAATCTAATCAGACTAACCTAACCCTAACCAACCCAATCTAATCACACTATCCTAAACTAACCCAACCTAATCTAACCAAACTACCCCAATATAAGCACACTACCATAAAGTAACTTAAATTAACCCAATATAACTCACCCAAACTAACCTAACCCAACCCAATCTAACGGAACTACCCCAATATAACTCACCCAAACTAACCTAACTACCCAACCCAACAAACGAAACTACCCCAATATAATTCACCCAAACTAACCTAACTACCTAACCCAACGCAAAGTAGCAAAACTACCCCAATAGAACTCAGCCAAACTAACCTAACTACCCAACCCAACAAACGAACCTACCCCAATATAACTCACCCAAACTAACCTAACTACCTAACCCAATCTAACGGAACTACCCCAATATAACTCAACCAAACTAACCTAACTACCCAACCCAACAAACGAAACTACACTAATATAACTCATCCAAACTACCCAACCCAACCCAAACTACCCCAATAGAACTCAGCCAAACTAACCTAACTACCCAACCCAAGTAACAAAACTATCCAGCCCAACTATAATATTAATTTTAAACTAAGTAATCAGAGCGAATCCAAACTTAAACTACTTTCACTATAATCACTAGAAGCAAATAAAATACTAACTTGTCTTAACTTGCAGAAAAATAATTTTTGCGCAAAAAAACATTTGAACGAGTCGAATATATATGGCAACATCGCATATAACCTCTATAATCTTGTTTGGTAGAATTGGTAAATGTAAATAAACTTGTAACACACTAACCCTATCTTAATATTTTAGCAAATTTATTTTACTTAAAAAAGGGGTTTAATGTGGTCTGTGTGTCTTCAGTAGGAATTCTATGGGTCATCAAGGTTACTAAATAGAAGAATACCCCATAAATAGTTTATATAATTAGCGGGTTATGGCGTTTTTTGTTCCAAAAGAAGCGAGGCATTTTAGATCTTTATTATTTATTTAAGAACAAAAAACTGTATGATCCATTGATTTTTTGGTTTAATTCATCTGTATTTAAGGTAAGCTTTATAAAAAGTTACGAAAAAGTGTCAAATTCTGTGGGTCCCCAAGTTTACCAGAACCTATCAAATGTTTAACTTATAATAACTTAATTATTATCAATATGTATATTTATATTCAGAGAATTATCACGGTAGAAGGAAGCTACGCTTAGCTGTGGAATTATATATGGATATTTGTGTAAACTGACCTTTGCTAATATGCCCCAAATACGTTAGGACCTTATCAATTGGTACCAGACCGTTTTTCATTAGGAATTGCACCAAATACAAATCAATAATATTTTCCATTGTCTTTCCAAAGGATTCTAACAAGGTTTTAAGTATATTTTACATTTATTACATACAAATAAATAATTTAAATATATTCAAAATAATAAAAGCATTAAATTACGTAAATATAACCTAAAATTCTAATACAAATATAACGATTTTACAAACTGTCATCTGTCACTCAACTTGATAATGTACAATCCATAATTGCTTTATGCGCAGGCGTGTCCCTTGATACAGCAAAGAGGTTAAATACTGTAGACAAACTATTATCCCCACTACGTCACTTAACACCAATTAATTTTTTAAAAATAAAACAGTCCTCCAACAGATTGATTAATTTGGTTTATTAAATTAAAATATTACAATTTATATTTTATGGGTCAAAAGGACACTTTATCGTTATCCTTAGATGTATTATATAATATAATATAAGGCGTGAACGAACAACTCATGTGACTATAATATGAGTTTATTTCAACTTGTTTTTGTACATAGCTCCAAACGCATCAGCCCCGGACTGATTGACTTCATCATATGCGAACCCTGTCATATCTCTTTTAGCTTTTTGGTACCATTTACTAACATTTTCAAATTTTGATAAATTAATATTTCCACAAGCCTTGAAATAAATAAATTAGTTATGTATTTACTACAAAATGTCGTTATCTATTATTTACATCAATTGTTGCAATGATACTGATGATGGAGAAATCAGCGATAGTCATGTGATCACCTGCTACCCAAGCATCGTTGTCCAGATAACCATCAAGTACTGCAATGGTTTCTTCCAAAAGTTTCTTTTTGTCCTCATCAGGCGGCAGACCAGCCATCATAGTAGGAGCCTAAACTCATATTTGCAAAACTAAGTAATCTGAAAAATTACGTCCGCAAGCAAAGTACTTACATGAAATGCTATAAACCTTGGAGATAAGTAGGTAGCACCAAAAAATAATCTCATATCAACCACAGCGGCTTTTCTTACATCCTTGGGGTATAAACTGTCATCTTTAGCATAGTTTTGCACCAAATACTTCATTATAGCATGGCTGAAATAACGTTTCCGTTAAAACCGGAGGTAATTTCAAATGCAGTATAAAGCTAAACATATTATTTATATTAAAGGTTAAATAAAAACTAAGTGGGTTAAAAACCAACCTGTCGTACAAAATGAAACCATTGTCATTGATAATTGGAATGGTATGCAATGGATTCATCTGGAACAAATATTTAAAAAATTATGCAAACATATCTGCTGCAAATAATACCTACTAACGGCAGTGGCGTATTTATGTTTCAGCTCAAGGGGGAGGTCTAATTACAATGCAATTTTAAACCCCTCTGACTTTGCACGAAATAAAACGTTTTAAACTGTATTAAGATAGTAACAAGAACAAAAATATGTTTCTCAAACAATATTTTAAGAAGGAACAATTCTCAACCGTGCAATATCACAAACGGTGGCTCCCACGTTGCCAGATATACTGAAAAATCCCGGACTAAATTTCCGAATTCTCGATACTTATTTATTGGTTTTCCAGACCCCCTGGACCCCCCATAAATACGCCACTGACTGATGGTACAAGTTAAATAAAAAATCAGTGGTTTTAACCTATTTTTGTAGGTAGGCAATTATTAATACACCTAAATTCATTTTGATATTGGAGTATAGCTCTAAAATGCAATCTAATATTTATTACCTGTAGAAACTCAGGAGCCATTTGTTCTCCTTTCAGTATATTAATAACTTTAATATTGTGCTTCAAACCAAGAGCTTTTACTAGTAGTAAAACACATCTCGAAGGTGCGCTCATTGTAAAGTAATAGACCTCAATGCTGTGAGTCATGTTTTGCACATTAAAATTACTAAAAAAAATAAAATAATTGTGTTTTAATTAATGTTAATTGAACTGAAGTTTAGTAAAAACTTTTATCTTAATAGCCTGAAGTTTTTGCTTAATAGAAATAAATGGAAAAACTTTTATTTTCGCATTTTTTATCGGGAGAATGCTCGTTTTAAATATCTTTGTAGAAAATATGCAATAACTCTTTTTTAGAGTACATGGAATAGCGTTGTTTGCCTTTTCTGGGGTAAAAGGGGGCGTATATTCTTCTAGGAATTTAAGAGGACGATAATACTCTATCCTAAAACAGGTTATGGGTTCAGGAAAGGGATTACAAAAAATATGATAGAAAAATTCAGTTAAATTATCGGTTTTTTAATTATAATACGAAAACTACTCGGGTTTTTCAATTTTTTTCGAAGCACAAGTGAAAAAGGCCATAATATGCTGATTTCAAAACAATAAAAGAGACTTCACCCTTCAAGCTTCGCAACATGAACACAACCTTAGATAACTTGGCAACTGGTAACCTCGACATGACCAGCCCAGGTTAGCTTTTGGTCCAAAGTGACACCCAAAAACTTTACCAGACCATCAGAAACAGCAACATCCGTCTCACGTAATGTAAATATTTTAGTAGCTGTTTTATTGGCATTCATACAGAGTTTGTTAGCTGCAAACCAGTCAGCAGCCCTCGACTGTGAATTAATCATACTTGAGGCCAGAACATCACTCGACAGTTCAACATCGACAATAGTTGAATCGTCTGGAAACAATGTCGGGTCAGAGCATGGCAGATGTAGCGGTAAATCATTAATGAAAATCAAAAACAATAGAGGTCCGAGCACCGAGCCCTGTGGGACTCCACCAGAGCTCAACAAGGGCTGAGAAGACTTTGACTCAAACATCCTTACAACATTCCTACCTGTGAGATAGGAACTCAGCAAACGAATCGAATTCGCACTCATACCGTATCGCTCCAGTTTACCCAACAAGATATTGTGTGAGACGCAATTAAACGCTTTTGTTAAATCAAAAGAAGCCGCCACAAGCCTTCTACTCTCAAAAGCGATTATAACGCTATTTATGAAATTTTCTATAGCTGAAACGGTGTTAAGTTTCGGTCTAAATCCAAATTGTTTCGGAGAAAATAAATTATTTCTTTCAAAATAGTTGGCTAACTGTTTAAAGAGTATCTTTTCCAAAATTTTGCCTAGAACAGGCACTATAGAAATAGGGCGATAGTTGTTCAATTCATCTGGAGATCCTTTTTTGAATAACGGTATAATTTTGCTAAACTTATAATTATTTTACCTCGTCTGCCCCCGTTGACTTTGTCACACTGCCAAATTTTCAAAATTCTCCTATTTATAATTTTCTACATACAGATCGATTTGGTTCTCGGTAGGACATCCTGTACAGATATACAGGGCATTTCCATATTCGACCGACAACACACAACGTCGAATATGGAAACACTGGATATAAACTTTTGAACTGAGATAATTTTTAGGATTCGGGGGTCATGAAATGAAGCACTGCATAAGCATTTTTCAAATTGTGTTTTGAAAATCTACTAATATAATAAACTTTGTATGAATATTCCCAATTCGAACAGTTTTGGAGGAAATAATAATTTTCGGCCGGAAATATCAATGTCAAACTGATAACGACATGAAATGGATATAAGAGGTTCTTTATATTATATAGATATATAACTTCTGTGTTCTCAAAGAAGTTGAATACTGTATAGACGAGTTATTTTTATATTATCACTTGTTTTCTTTAAATATGTCCAATCTAATATTGAAATCTACTCGCTTTCTTATACCAAACGTCCTCGGCAACCTGGCGTCGATGTTTATTAAAATCCAAATAATAAAACATAATAAAATAAACAATAAACTAAAATACAAAAAAATAATAAACAAACAAAATCAAATACTAACAATAAATAAAAATTGTAATGAAAATGCAACCCAACACAACAAAAATAAAGAAAACCAAGCAATTAGACATTAAAATAAATTTAAAAATTATATTTACGTGTGATTTAAAGGGACTACGCCCTCGCTTTCCATGCAATTCCCCAGGATGAAGGACTTTTATTTTTTAAAGCTCGCACACGACTATTCTAAAGATACGTGGCCTCTAAAATAACACAAAGGACAACACGGGAAACAATGAAAACCATGGTCACGTAGACAATTGTGTAATTTATATTATTTAAGTGTAATAATTGCAGCGATTCAATAAGGAATATATTGTTGCCATAGAAATTGATATCCTACGATATACACAATCAGTTTTCCTCTACTTTTTCATACGGGGTTTGATCATATAGAGGGTGGTTGGGAACGGTCGATTATTGAGCAAATTATACGCGGTACCGGAAAAAGTTTAGTACAAAACTTTTAGGGTTTTAAAATGTCTTTTAGTTAGTATTAATGTGAAGTATACAGGGTCGGTGATAAAGTCGTGGTACATCAAAGTTGTTGTTTTTTTAATGGAACGCCCTATTTATTATTAGATATTTCAATCCCTTCTTCAATTTTAAGCTAGAAGTGTAATAAGCATATTGTACCTAAATTCAACCTTTTTCGACTTATTGAGTTTCGAAAATATTACTTAAATAAAAATACTAAAAGAAGAAGAGGGGTCTGTACTGGGGCCAAACATGAGCTTCTTTGCTGATGACACCAAATTGTTTTGTAACCCACTGCGAGACGATAATGAATTCCAGATCGACATTGATGGGGTAGTGTCCTGGTCGGCGGTTTGGTTGATGAACTTGAATTTGGAGAAGTGCCAGGTACTACACATCGGAGCTAATAATCCCAGGACTCCATATTTCATCAATGGAAATGCCGTTAAATCTGTAAATCAGCAGAAGGATCTTGGTGTCATAGTAACAGCGGATTTGAAGTATGAGGCCCATATTTCCGCCACAGTGAAGAAAGCTAATAGACTGTGGTATCTGATACAGAGAGCTTTAAAATCGAGATCACACTCTCTAATATTGCAATTGTATAAATCGTATGTCAGACCACTATTGGAATATGCCAACAGCGTTTGGTCCCCCTACTTCATTAAGAACATAGAGGCATTGGAAAGGGTTCAGAGGAGGTTCACTAAGCTACCTCATGCACTTAGCCATATACCATATGAGGAGCGATTGAGGCTTTTAAATTTGACATGTCTTTATGATCGACGACAACGAGGCGATCTAATTCAAACATACAAGATACTTAGTGGCTACTACTCAGTGGATCTCGATGTATTTCATCCTGCTAGAAATCCTAATCTGCGTGGCAATAGTAAGAAACTTGACAAGGAGAGATGTGCTAGACTTCCTCGGAAGAATTTTATAACAAACAGAGTTGTATATGCATGGAATTCATTACCTGAAGAGGTGATAATGGCGCAAACGGTTGACAGCTTTAAAAACGGGCTGGACATTTCATGGAGGACCATGGCGATCAGTTGGTCCACTACTCGCTATAGAAGATGAGTGAGGATGACATCAATATTTCAAAAACCTCAAATTAGGAACTGAGCAACAGTTTCATCGGTTTTACCGTTTACTGTTTTACGATTAATAATAATAATAATAATAAAACTTATATAAACGCACTAAACTAATCTGTTGGTCGTAAAAAGGATTCATCACGAAAACTTCTATACCAGGTTAGTTTCTGTGAAATTTAAATAACTACTTTTCTTCATATTTTCGATAACAAAAAGCTGTACATACTATTTACTATATACATCTAGTAATTTCTACCTAAACTACCCTAAGTATAAAGGACAACGAAGGTAAAGGTATTTATTTTATGTAGTTTCAAAGCTTTGGTTACTCACTTTGTTGTGTTCGTGATAAAATAATTTCCTGTACTTAATTTTGTGTAAAAATCGTCTCTATCTTAAATATAGTGCTTTTGCTGATATTTAATGTAAGTATTTTTATTCATTATTCAATTTTCGCTTGCTTTTTTAACATCAATCCAGTACCAAAATTTAAATAAACAGTTGCCCTTGCGGTACGAATGATTTAAATGTAAAAGTAATATTTCTGTGACCTTTTTTTTTTTTTTTAAATTTTTTTGACCCCCTTTGCACTATTTACTAGCTTATGATACATTTCATACGTTATATTCTATCAAAGCTATAAAAAGCTAGTCAGTATTTCCGCTATGTTTAGGAAATATGTTTTTTTAAGGTTTTTAACCCCTTTTTACACTATTGTCGAACGCCAATGTAATCTAATTGTCTTTTCGTTAATGACTTAGATAATTCTCTATTAAACAGATGAAAAATTAATCAATATTTCGGATAACTTTAAGAAGTATAATTTTTTTTAATTTTTGAACACTTTTTTAAACCCCTTCCCTACCCTCAATGGTAATCAGCAGCTAGACATATCCTGTGATATCTTTGTACCAAATTTCGTTATAAATAATTTGTTTGTATGCAAAAATTTAAATACTTTCAACTCTGATAATATTTCTAACCTTCTGCAGGGTGTTTCAGAAAGACATGGCCAAAATTTGTGAGCGAAAATCAAAAAACTTAAACTTAGGTTTTCGAGAAATTCGAGGACAAAACTGGTCCTTAGTACAAAGCATTAATAAAATTTTGGAGAACTTTTCATTAGCAAACTGTATTTTAATAATTTTATTAATGCTGTTTACTAAGGACCAGTTTTGTCCTAAAATATTCAAACTCGAATTTCTCGAAAACCTTTAAGTTTTGCGAGAAAAAAAAAGTATACCTTTTTTATGTAGAAAACTTTATTTTATCACATTTTTGACACAAAATGAATAAAAATCACAAGGAAAAAAAGTTAGGTTATAATTAAGGCAAGGGTTCCCCCGTTTACCCGCCTATGGTCATCCTTTTTTATTCAATTTCATGTCAGTTTACGACATTTAACTAGGTGAATAAATATGCTACATTCGGTTAATTCTTCTTTACTCGTTTCGGAAATATTTCAATAAAACCGTCCTCAGGCAGTCATCTTTAACACCCTGTATATTTGTAAATAAGGACTTTTCGAAAAATTACAATTTAGGTTTTTTTCATGATTAGATGTCCCCAACTCGCTCACAAAATTCCAAAAAAAAAATTAAATTTAAAATTATATAAAATTCAAGAAATATTAATATTCTTAATTTTTTTTTTCAGCAAAATGTACCACGCAGCTCAAGATATAAAACGCTACATTCTGATAATAACAACATTGATAATAACAATACAATTCCAAACAATAGCAACGCAACAACTTTTTAAAAAAGAAAACACTTTAAACAATACAAATACAATAGAAACCAACGAAAATATCACAGAAAATGACCCAATCACATATGCATTGGAAAACGTACAAAATCAACAAATAAACAACGGATTTGATCAATCAACCAATAACAGAATAGATTTGATGAAACAGTCGTTAAACAATCGAAAATTAGGCAATAATAATCAACAAATGTACCAGGAAAATGATTTATCTATTCGTGTTAACAATCAACAAAGGAACGAAGATCTTGATCAACAAATAAATGCGTTGAATCCATACGATGTTGAAAATCAAAATATTGTTCATTATGGTAATAATCAAAATCGATTCAATCAGCGTAATAATCAATATAACGTTAATAATCAACAATTGTTTGTCGATAATCAGAACATAGATCATATTAACAAAAACCAACCCAACCCAAACAGATACCACAACAAACAGAACAACAATTTAGTGAATCGGAATCAATATTTATTACCGCAAAATCAACAATATCCTTCCGCAAATTACCCAACAAACAATAATCAACCGTTCTTAAATTATTTCAATAAAAACTATCAACCAAACAATCAACGTGTATCAACAGACAGTGAAAATATCAACGGATTATCGTATTATAATCAATTCAATAATGATCCATATGTTTACAATCAACGAGTCTCTAAAGTGGAAAATACAATGCAAAATAGAAATCAACTGGGGTATTATCAAAACGTGGATAATTCTTTAGTAAATGGTGGTGATGGTGGACAGGCAGAAGCTGGGATGGTTGTTGTGCCTACCATGCAGGTAGGTAGGACGTCTGAGATTATTTTACATGCATTGGTAAATTTTATAGTTTTTGCTAATTAATAAAAATTCAATTCAAGGTCCATATAACAAGTCGTTTTTTGGATCTTCTCGACCATACGTTTGGCGAATTGCTAGAAGAATGTCCTCTAATAGATTTGGCAAATCACGTCTTAAGAAAACCCATTAAGTGTTTTTGGCAACTCAAATAGGTTATTTTTTATTCGTAAAAATATCTAGTCTATTGCAGCATTCTCGTTCGTTGAAAATAACTAAGATTCGGCTGCGAATATGAAAAAATACTAAGAGATACTTTTTGTTACAAATTGAATTCACTACTAAAACAAATTTAAAAAATGCGATTATACAGGGTATTCCCATATTTGTAACCTAATTAATTTTGATACCTCCCTGTATCTCCACAACCTTAAGTATAACAGTTCAGCACGTTAGACACCAAGTTTGCAGAAAATACTTTTAGAGATATTAAGAAATATGTGTAATTTTCTCTAAATTTCAACGAGCTGTATAAAAAAGAATCTATGGCCCCTAGGAGAGGAGTATGAAGTAGTGGCCTTATTTTGATCCAACAATACGTGGTTTCATTTTTGACCATCAGTTTAGTTACACCCTTCAGTTAGAGTGTCCTTCTTTGAGTTGGTATTGAATTATATAATATTAGAGAACACTTCCCTAGAAAATTGTTCATCCATAACCCTCAAATTTGATGATTACCAACCAGTTTCCTATAGATTAACACTTTTCTATCATCAGCAATATTTTTGTGATATTTCAGCTATTTTTGAAGAGTTTATGGCTAGAAAGTGTCAAAGTAGCGAAATATTTAATATTGGGAGCCATTATTCGAATTGTTTTGGGAAAAGTATTTCACGTGTTTGGATTAATGTTCCAAATCAATACTGCCATTAACCATAATTTCTAAGTAGTTCTACATCAGGTATGACCAATTGATTTAAAATTATTAGTTTGGGATTTTCAAAAAAAATAAGAAGCCCGACAAAATATATATCCCGTCCAATTAAAAAAAAACAAAAGTTGGCTTATATCTCCAAATTCGTTTTCGTCATAAAAAATATCTCTACGCCTCTGGATTCTATGCAAAGATCTCTATCAGGATCAGTTTTTATTTTCTCGCTAAGTTTAAGGGTAACCGAGATACGAAATTTTTAATATCGCCTAGTAACTCGGAAACTAAGAGGCCTATGACAATTTTGTTTGTGGCATTTTTTGTTTCACAAAAAAGTAGCTAAGGTTCGCGAAAACCGCAAGGTTCTATCTTTAAGAATGACCCAGATATCCCGGAAGAACAGCCAAAATGATAACATGATTTTTATGTCAAAATGAACATTTTAGTCAAATTGTTGCCAACATCGGTAGTACAATCCTCATTTTTTTAAATTAATTTTCGAGTAATCGGTCGCGACATTATATCGCGGATCTCCCTGTATATTTTCTGGTTCTTTCATGCTTGACCACTTGCCATAAAATAATTTCATCTTTTTTTTTCAGTCAGCCTTAAGTTCTACTCTACAGATCTTCTCCAAGACGGGCCTCTACGTTGTCGGCGGTTTATCTTTACTAGCAATAGGTGGGATCTTAGCCGTCGCTATCTGTTCGCTAACAACATTTTGTACGGTTACTATGAATAGTTTTGGTTTGGAAAATGTTGATAGGGAGACGATGCGGGCAATGGTGACTCCAGAAAAAATCAACGCAGCTGCAGCCCTCCTTCAAGACGCCATAGGACGTTACCAGCAACTCCAACGTGTTGTAGGCTAATGTGCTGTGGAGTTTTTGCAAAGATTTTGTTAAGATCTGTTAATTTTAACTTTCTGTGTTTGTAAATCTCTGTAAATATTTTAGCCATTAAAAATATGTTGTGTTAACTGATTTCTTCTGTTTTGATTAATCTAATGAAAAATGTTATTCAAAATCTTGGGTTTTAGGCCTAGTCCTATCCCATAGCAAAAACAATGTTTTTTATTCAGGAAATAGTCCATCATCTTATTGTAGATTCTCAGATTATAGAATAAATAAAATGCTTGTCTATACCCCTAAATTTCATCAACTGAATAAGTTAAATTATATATATTTCGTCATCAGCTGAGGACATCTTCAGTTTTAATACGTCATTTATCTTTTAATCGTCATTAGAATCTCGTATAATTTAAAATACGAGTATATTATGTGCTTTTTACAAGTTGCCCCATCTTGTCCCTCTTAGCGGCGCCCATGGTTGTATTTATTAAATAGTATTGAAGTCCAATTAAAACAGGAATTAATTTGTTCCAATCGACTTGGGTTGTAGTTCATTTTGAACCTTTACATGTCAGAATTGATGTTAAAAAGAATGGCGGCAACCTGCAACTCTAATTTCTGCGTTTATTTTGGCACACAAGATTTATTATAAATGGAATTTTATTATTTGAAAACATAAATATTGAAGACATTTTTGAAAAAAACTAGAAACCGTAACTAATATTACTAACCCTTGTATCTATACCACGTTATTTTATTGTTTATCCTTCTGTGCTTTCAACATTAAAGCTCTATGCTGGAATTATATAAGCTCAGTTTCAATTCAGACGTCGGCGTCGTCGTCGGTGTGAGAACATTTAACTTTACGTGTTTTTCCGCCGAAATTTACGGCTTACAAATAAACTTTCGAAGATTTTTAAAATTATTATAGCTAAAATAATAACATAATAATAATAACATAATAATCAACAAATAAATAAAACAAAAACATAATAGTAGAAAAATATTATAACTAAGTTTTAAATCATTGAAATACATATTATTATGTGAGAGATTTTTTAATTTAATAGTTTTAACTAGAAAAGGATTTGAACAAATGGTAAGTCAAAGAAATACTTGTCTAATTGCTACAAATTACGTATAATAAAAACTAAAAAATTAATTTTGTAAATTAATTAAACAGAATAATAAGAAAAATGTTTAGAATATGGAATATTAAAAAAACTGCCAGGTTTAGGTGAGATCTACTTTAATAAAAGAAGAAGGTTTATTTTAATCTAAAAATATGTTCATATAAAGGGCATTCCATATAAAAAACACAACTATGGTTCATTTCTTATATTTGGGACACCCTGTATAGATTCACAATATTTTTAAAATGTAGCCATAAATCATTTTTATCGAACCCATAAATAAAACTTTTAGGAAATTAAATAGTTTAGTTTTATCATGATATTCAGAAAGCTAAGAACTTGTAAATCAGTGTTATAAGGATAATCAATTAAAGGATTTAAATTAGAAAAGTAATACCTACAATTAAAACATTATTTGACAGCATATTTTAATTAGAAAATTGTTTCTCTATAATTTTTTAATGTGCCCGAAATGCTCAATTCAATTCGTATAAAACAAAGACGTAAAATACTAAAATAAATCACAATATGATGTTAGAAATTAATTTATATAATGATGTTATTCTTTCCAAACAATTGGCAATTAGGAATTTATCGTTAAAATGAATATAAAAGCTAACGTAGCCGAGAAAATTATTTCTATTCAGTCGATCTGTTTCTTAAATTAAATTACTAACTTATAACTCGGGTTAAAATGGTTTTGAAGATTTTTCTACAGGCACTAATTGCTTATTTTATTTTACTGGTAAGTAACGCAAAAATATTAAAATGTTTGGTCGACAAGCCTGTTTATATTATTATGTTTATTAAAATAATGCCAAATTAAGGAATAAAATAAACACACAGACACCAAGATATGTTGATCGAAAACTAATTAAAAATTGAAGGGCCAGATCAGTTATTATAGGAAAGTCTTCTTTTGGCATCAATTCCCAGAAATATACAAATTCCCAGCAATATACAAATTCCTCTGAAGACGTTAGTGACTTTGAAGAAAATTTGTCTGCAAAAAGGTTTTTAATTTTAACTATATTAACTTACTAGAAATATGGTATAATTTTTCATAGTTGTGATAGAATATAGCTTAAAAAATATCACATAAAAGAATTGGTTTACACAGGCGTTCACAAATAGTTTAAAAAGGGGTCAAAATGTAAAAAAAATATGTATTCCCTAAACATACGAGAAAAATTGCCTAATTATATGTACATCACAGCTTATAACATATTTAAAACATAGTCAGGTTCATTATTATGCAGACGATACACAGCTGTATATCACATTTGCTTCGGATAAACTCACTGAATCTAATTACAAAATTAATGCGGATATAGAGCATCTAAAAAAGGCTTTAGTCGACCATTGCTTGACTATAAATCCTGATAAATCTCAGGCGGTTCTGTTTTGTAAACCTCAACTTAGAGAGCGACTCGAAAATCAGTTAAATATCATAATTGATAATGTACAAATAAAACTAGAAAGTAATGCAACGAATTTAGGACTCTTACTTGATAAAGATTTAAGGTTTACAAAGCATATAACAGAGTGTGTTCGGAAGGCGGTTTCAAGTCTAAAACTGATATATGCTCAGAGAAAACTTCTAAATACGAAACTAAAGAAGGTCCTGTGCGACTCGTTGGTTCTGTCACATTTTAATTTTTGTGACGTGGTCTACAGTTCGTGTCTCTTACTTGTTGATGAGGAACGTATACAAATGATACAGAACTGTTGTGTGCGTCTCATAGGCGGGATAAGAAAATAGGATATAGGGGTCTCAGCAAAGTTGCGGGAAGTAGGATGGTTGAATATCCTTGGATCTCAGACACAAATCTATTATAACGCCGCCCAAACACAAGACGGCTCAGTTTGAGAGGAGCTTCTCTTACAATGTGGCCCATATGTACAACATGCTCCCAGATGAAGCGAAATTACTATCGGGGTTAAAATTTAAATTGTGTATTCGGAACATTATATCCAATTTGGTCTAGTGTCGAATGGTTTTTTGTTATGCTGTCAATAATTTGTTGTTTGTTTAATAGTATCTTGTTTATATTTTTATTTTTTGCATAGGGGTAAATTTGTATTGCGTTATGTATTATGAATATTAGGTTAAGTTAGGAGGCATACGCCTCATCTTCGCCTTTTGTAATAATATTATTACAATAAAGTCATTTATTATTATTATTATTATTATATATAATATCTAATAATAATTTTATTTTCACAAGTCAAGTAGACCCACTTACAGAAAGACGATAAAAATTACAATAGATAAAATAACAATAAACATTAAAAAAAAATACAATAAAAAACCCAAGAATTAGCCTAAACTGAACTAAACTAAACTAACTAAGCTAAGAAACTATTATAAACAGCAAAAAATATTAAATCAATGAAACAAACATAAAAGTGAAAAGCTATAATAATATAATTTTGATAGGCGTTCATAAATACTAAAAAAATACAATAAAAAACCCAAGAATTAGCCTAAACTAACTAAGCTAAGATTCTTAACAAATTTGGTACAAAAAACAAATACAAAAACACTCAAAAGTACAGGGTATCCAATTTGAAATAAGGGTAAAATCGAAAGTTGCAAATGGGGCAAAATTAGAGCTTGACTTCAAAATAAAAATGTGTTTTTATAGAATTTTGTATAACTTCCAGCAAAGTACTACCGATGCTACCTATCAAGTCCAAATCGGTGATAAATTCTACGATATCCCTAGCAACCAAGGCGTATGTGATCAAAGTGTCCTCTCGCAAGCCGTGGACACTCTAAAACATGGTGTACACAAAGCCATGAAAATCGGATCAGACACTATTTGGGATACTCTATCACTAATCAACGACTGTTTCGGAAACTTCAACTGTAGAGTCTTTAAAGGGTTGAATATCCTTAAAAACAGCGGCAAACTACTTTCTATCTTACCTACTTATAGTTCGAGATTAGGAGCGAATATAACTTACTGCTATTTGAAGAAAATTTTTCCACAACTTGGCAAAAAACAATGTAATTGGAATTTGTGTTTAACACAATGTAGTTATAGTTGTTCTTCTGTAGACGAACAAAATTATTATTGACCGAATTTACTTCTGATTCCGAAATTTTGACTTGCCGCTTTGTTTTGTGTTATTTTATGTTTGACTATTTAATTTTTATTTATTTCGAACATATGATTCTTACTTATATTAGATAGTTTTGACGACACTAGTTATTTTGTTTATAATGTATATATGAATTGTTTTTTAATATATGTATTATTTTGTTTTTGTAATGTGTTTCATTTTTCTCTAAATATTTTAAAAATCCTTTATGTATTAACAATTGTATGTTCATTTGTATAAAAGTATACTGTATCAAAAAATGCTGCATTCGATGCCCTTTTATAAAGTTATTTGTAGATTTAGAAGAAAAAGTCATTCTTTATAAAAACGTCTGCTTCTGTCGAAACTACAATTTCAAATACCAAATTTACGATTACTATACAGGGTATATCAAAAATAACATTTTTAGTGATTTTGATTTTTTTGTTTTTTTTTAATTTTATGAAAATATTTTCAAAATCGTGATTTATTACACCAATTGTGCAAAAAACACTAATAAACTTTTTTCTCAAAATGGTTGATTTCATAGCTACTATTAAAATAATAAAATTTAAAAAAAACAAGGAAATCAAAATCATTAAAAATGTTATTTTTGATATACCCTGTATAGTAATCGTAAATTTGGTATTTGAAATTGTAGTTTCGACACAAGCAGACGTTTTTATAAAGAATGACTTTTTTTTCTAAATCTACAAATAACAAAGTTTTTCCTCATCCAAACTCTATCCGTGGACACATTTTAAATTAACTTTGGATAAACTATACCAAGAATTTAGATATTTTTAGGGATTTAGGGCCTTTTGGAATTCTTTTTTTAGTGCTTTTTCAGTTTTGGCCCTAACGAGGCGTTTAGATTTTAAGGATAAATAAAAGGCGTCTGCTCGACAAATGTTTATATAGATATTTTATTTGCTCTGGTAAATTTTGCTAACGTCTGCTTAGAACGGAGTTAGTTATTGATGTAGTAAAATAACTATTGCCAGTACCCCTGTAGCTCTAATTCTGTTAGTAGCTTAATTATCCAGGACCTTTAATCTCTTTTTGAATATACTACATCACCCTCTGTATCGTCGATCTCTAAATTAATATCTTTTGACGTTCCCAAACTCTATTACCACATTAAAAACTAATTGGCTTTGGAATTCAGTTAATATTAGTAATTTAATAAAACCTTATGTAACTTGAAGTAGCATTTGCATATAGAGTGGACCATTCAAATAGAACCTTTACAAATCTGTTTATATTTATAACTATAATGTTATGAAATCTATTTTAAAGTTTTAAGTTACGATTTCAGTTAAAAATAAAGTTTCTTTTACATTTTTCCGAATACCTAACCATACAGTCGAAACCAAAGAGTATATCGTAAGTTTTTGAATATCTGGTTTTAAAAATAAAACTGGATAAAAGTAGTCTATAGATTTGAAAACTATACCAAAACATTTTAAAACTTTTCGTATACAAAATAGGAGCATTGCGAAACTTATTTAAGCATTTTCTATACAGTGACATTCATTTTAGACGTAAACTTTGTTCTTTTGTCTATACGTCAGTCAAAATAGCTCAACAGAATTTAACCAAATTTGGTACAAAAATATTATTGGACAAGGCCATGAACTGGTTCGTTTTGGGACACAATATAGGACGAAATTTAAGCATTTTCTTTTTGGGAATTGGTTTTCAATAGTCTGTCTCAATTTCCAAAATTCGTTATTATCACTTTAAGCACTTAAACGTTTGCTAGAGATAGGTAGATGAATTGTATTTAAAAATTTAATTCACTACCTATCCTTTTATTATTAAAGTTAATTTTTCACAAAAACTATACGTAGTATCCTTTTTAGACGAGTTAAACCTACTGGCAAAAGCTATAAAACAATGTCACTCTTGTAACCCTATCCAGAAAACAGAGAGACTAGGACCACTGTACCTTCAAGGTGAAATCGTAAAAATGTCCGGGGAGGTAAAGTATTTAGGGGTCACTCTAGACTCAAAGCTTACCTGGACCGCACACCTTAAAAGAACCACAGCAAGAGCGGAGAGAACGCTTATGTTACTCAGACGCTCTCATGGGAAAACATGGGGACTGAATCCAAAGATGATGCACTGGTTGTACACTGCGGTATTTAGACCTATGATAACATACTCGTCGCTGATTTGGTGGACGAAAACGGAACAACATACCGCGTTTGCTGAGATGGGCAGGGTACAGAGGCTTGCCTGCTTAGCAATGACGGGCGCTTTTAGAACTACTCCGACAGCCGCAATGGAAGTATTGCTGAACCTCCCACCCTTGCACATCATGGTAAAGATGGAAGCGGGGGCGGCATTCATTAGACTGCGAGGAACATAACAAAATTGGCGTATGTATTGGGGATGGCATCATAGACATGCCTATGGACCACATCATACCAAAATTTGAATTTGACATAAACTTCGAGGTGCATATTGTGGACCGCGAAGTTCTTGATAAAGACTGCATACGGACACTGAGAGGGATAACCTGGTTTACAGACGGGTCAAAAACCGAAAGTGGAAGTGGTGCAGGAATATACAGTGAGACAAGGAACACGAATCTAAGATTCTCACTGGGGAAAAACACATCCGTATTTCAAGCGGAAGTGTTTGCAATTCTGCAATATGCAAAACTAAACAGATTGAGGGCTTATACAAACAAGCGAATCAATATATGTTCAGATAGCCAGGCGGCCTTAAGGGCTCTGAGAAGCCCCAAGGTTACAACCAAACTGGTATGGGAATGCCAAACAGAACTTAGGGCCTTGGCGGACCACAACAGGGTTATTCTAGTGTGGGTCCCGCGGCACTCGGGAATAGAAGGCAACGAGAGAGCGGATTGGCTGGCTAGACAAGCCTCTGAAACCACATATACTAGCACGGAACCTGCGCTGGGCTTGTCTAAAAGAACGGCGAGGGAACTCCTCAAGTGCTGGGCCAAAAGCGAGCACCAGAGATATTGGGAACATATTCTCAAGCAGGAGCATGGGAAGAGGTTTATATCTGGTGCCGCAACAAAACGCACTGAAAAACTGCTATCATTAAGCAGGAATCAGATGCGAATAACTATGGGACTCCTTACTGGGCCTTGCGCTCTGAGAGACCACTTAAATAAGATGGGGCTGTACAATGGGGACCTGCAATGCAGATTGTGTAATGGAGCAGTTGAAACAGCTTGCCATGTAATATGTGAGTGTGTAGTTCTACAACGAAGACGACACGCTTTGGGCATTCGCTGATTGCGCCAGCAGATATTGACACCCAACATATAACTGAACTCCACAAGTTAGTGGAGGGTACAGGATTGGGTGGCATAATATACGGGGATTTTTCACAATAAGCCCATGAAGCTGCAGTGAAATCGGGGACTTAAGTCGCACGGACCCTTTCAAAAAAAAAAAACCCTATCCAGGGGCGTTCATAGTTAAATTTGGCAAAGTCCGACCTAGCGGAAAATTTATTAGATTTTCTTTGCAAAAATGATCATAGGTACTATCACTTTTATAACATTCAATAAATCCATAGGATAAGTAAGAGAAAACCAGTTCCTATTTGAAATGGACTTCAATTCTATTTAATCTAATAAATACAACCAAGGGCGCCGTTAAGAGGGGGCGACTTGTAAAAAGCATATAATATATTTTAAATTATATGAGATCCTAATGATGATTCAAGGATTAATAGCGTTTAAAAACTGAGGATGACTCAGCTAATAGGGGCCATGACTAAATTTGTGGCTTTCGTTTGGTCAGTTAGTTTCTGGACACCCTGTATAAGAATACCTAAATCATTGCTTTTTTATATAACTTGCTATGTATACATATTATATGTCTTCGGTAAGAGCAAGATATTATGACTAGTTTATATTTTCTATAGAGAATGATTTAATGCTGTAGCTTTTATTTGTGAGTATATATAAACGTATTTTTCGTGCTTGGATCCCGTGAAATGTAAGCTCTCGAACTATAAGAGAGCATCATTGAGAAAACTGGAAGGATAATATGCTCCTTATTGTATGAAATAATGGTTTCGGTAGTTATCCCGCTTCGGGATTTATCTCCTGGTAGTTCGCAGTAGGATTTTAGAGAAGCTTTTTTTCTATTAAAGGAAAGCAGGTTTTCCTTCTTTTTTTTTTTATTATTTTGCACTAATCGTTTTGTAGTAAATTATTTTTTATTTATATCGAAATTTGATAGTGTTTTGCAACATTTAATGCATTTTAACAAACTGATGAATTCCTACCAGTACTAGTTTGCAGCCTTATCGAATTTCCTGTGGTCGATTGGATTGTAAGTTGTAAGGCTCTTTGTAAAATTGAATTTGAAGAACATTTAATGTAAACTAGGTACTAATATTAACAACAATACATAATTACAGATATTCTTAATTATTTTCTATGTTCCTGTTTGATCATTCCAAGTAAACTTATATCTATATTGTTATGTTAATATTACCTATTTTACACTAAATGTTCTTGTGATATGCCCCCTCGTAACAATGCAATTACATCCTTTAAAAATCAAGGCAAATTTTACATCAATATAGTCTAAGGTCGTTTCTAGTCAAAATCCAAGTCAAGGTTTACTAGTTACTAATAATACACACAGTTTGGATAATATGGAAAGGAAAACGACATATTTATATGTTTGTTTTCAATTAAACCTTCGAAAGTTTCCTGTAAAACTGGTAGTACAGCAGAAATTTAGCAGGAACTGAGAGGCTAATCGGCATTTATACCCAACTGTAACAAGTTTATTAACGAAAAAGAAATAAAAGTGAAACAACAGCAGTTCTTGATTATTACACGTTTTTTTTTTTGTATTACCTACGTTCTTCTCGTATTCCGTGTTTTTATTTTGAAACGGCAAGGTCGGTAACTTTAAATGTAAATTTTATTGTCAGTGAAATAAGGTCGAACATACACGAAGAGTTTATTCTCGTGTAATTTACTTGGCTTATTAAAACACAAATCTGAAAAATATAAAAATTTGGTAACATAATACCGGAAATAGGTGTCAACTTACTTATTTTAAATTGAACATCCTCTATATATTGTTATATTTTTGGATTGTACATGAATTGTAGATGTAATATGTGTATAATGTCCTACAGATACGTCCAGCGGTTTTTGACTTAAGTCAAAATGGAAGTTTTTATGCCGAATAACAACATTATTTGTTTTTTCAATAAGCAGGCGGCATTTCTTTTGAACCTCTTATAAAGGAGCGTCAATTTTTTCCCAAGCTGCAATATATTTCGTAATTTCTTTATACAGGGTGGTCAAAAAATTGTATTGAAAATTAAGCTAACAAAACAGTTGAAATTATTTATTTTTTTTTCAAATGTTTTTATAATTTTCGTTGACAGACATATTCAGTTTGGCCCATTTGAGCTTCCGCAAAGATTGAATCGATATATCAATATTTAGTGTTTTTAGAAAATGGTTTGTTAGGCCTCAGTTCGTGATATATTTATCTGTGGGTCCACATGAAGTCTTTAATATACCACGTCAAAATCACTACACAAGAAGAACACTGCACATAATCCAGCAAGGAGCCAATATTATTAAAAATACATCCACAAACATTTTTTATTTGTAAAATTTAGTTAAAAGACATACATGTTTCGAGGATTCAGATCCTCATCATCCTCGAAACATGTATGTCTTTTAACTAAATTTTACAAATACAAATTTTTTGTGGATGTGATGATTTCGTTTGCTTTGTATTAACTTAGCACTCCACTGAGAGTATGGGCTACTTCTTCAAATTTAAAATTTGTTCTAAGGTCATAGGTATTATAATATTTTAGTATATAAGGGCATTGTACTATTCGATGACCTGCAACTTGTTTATTTTAACACACTTCATATTATACTTAGTGTGTTATTGGTTATATTTCAATCATTAAATCATATAACCCAAGATTGCTTTCTGTTTCGTTTTTGTTTATGTTAACTCTCTAAACCTGTCAACGACTAATATTTTAAAAAATTTAGTAATTTATAATGGGACACACTGTACCTACTTACAATATAAAATTTTCGTAACATATAAATCGGAAAAATAATGTTTGTCCAAACGGAAAAAGTACACAGTTTGTTGTTTTATTTTTGTTTTTTGAATAACTAATTTATAGAAGTTTTTGCTTCACTTTCACATTTTACATCATTACTAAAATTGTTTATTCATAACAAATGCTTCGTTCAAGGCATTATATGTGTAGTAATTTCCACAATAATATAATAGTATTATTACATGATTTTACTACCTAACAAATTGTTTTAAGAATATGTTATTACGGTTGATATACAAAACACCACAGCACATGACGAAAATCCACACGAAACAGAATAAATGTTCTCAACCGCTAAATCTATTTAATAACTATTATTAATATTTAGGATGCTTCTGATATTATTTAGAGTTAAAGAAAGTATAATATGTAGAGCCTCTTTTATAATAAGAATAATATTCTTTATTGTCTAACAACAAAAGATACAAAAATGCAATAAAAGCATGCAAGACATATCCCGGAGCTGACGTTCCCACCGATCACAATCTTCTCCTAGCAACCATAAGAGTAGAGTTCAAAAGAACAAAAAGAAATACGGAAACAATAATTATTAATGCAGATAAGCTTAAAGAAGAATCCACTAACAACAGAGTGAGGGAGGAAATACGTAGACACTTGGAAAAAAAACCCAATACCATCGACACAGAATCCCGAGGAAAAATGGCACTACATTGAGGAAACATTAACAAGAGTAACAGAAGATCATCTTAAAGAGGAAAAAAGAAAAAAGAACCAACCATGGATGAATTAATAATCCTACAAAACAAAAAAAAAAGATAAAACGAGTAAGAGAAATCATAATTTTAATTTTACACATTTATACAAATAAATTAATGAATATTCAAATTTAACTAGAATTAAATACACTTTTGAATTTTAGTAAATTTATCTCACGTGTATGGCCACCTGTAAATCTTGACCGCAGTTAACTTAACGGCCTTTGTATGCTATGCAATTATGATTCTAAAGTAAAATCATTTTATTCTTCAGCCCACTATTCTCGGTACGTACTATTTCTTACCTAATTTGTTTTTGTTGGTTTTACATATATAAAAACAATTTCAGTGTAAGATTGAAAGTCTAATAGACAACTTAATAAAACTACTGCAGATCTAAATAAACATTTAAAAAAGTTATAATAATTATCGTTAAACTTCGTGTTAACAAGTTTTTTTGAAATTATACGCAATTAAAATGTAAGTAGATAGAGATAATCTTTGGAGTTGTTTTATTGTTTATCAAAATACTGGCCTTAAATATGATTAAGGGACTATTCAATTATTAAAAATTCCTCATTATACTCATGACACAATTTACTCAATTTGTTACCTTCGGACATGAGGAGTTGTTAGACTGAGGGAAATGACATTCTACAGTTTACAAGAATTTTTTATACTGTTTCAGAATATGTGCCACCATATAATTACATCAGCTTTGTTTATATTGGGTTTAAGATCATTTTCTGAAGCATTGCCGGTCTTCCAGACGTTCTCAGTACTACCTACAACTAATTTTGTTCTATCAGCACCTGTACAGCACGAGTTTAGTTTTAGGAGTCAACCTCAAATCTTGCAGCAACGACCTGTTGTACAGAATTTGAGTCATCCTAAAGTAGTACGTTTTATTTAGACTAAAATGGATTACAATTTTTACAAATAAATTCAGGAAACTTGAGTGTTTGTTTTTCAATTTTAGGTTGAAAACTCCATATCGGAAGCTCGGTTACCTTCGGAGTTATTGAATCCATTTTACAAGAACCCACATATTGCCCAAGCCCTTGCGGATGAGTCTTGGTTTACAAAGAAGGAGATGCCTGTATTTCATAGAGATACCGAAGATATTTCTAGGACTGAAATTGCGAAATTGGTTCATAGAATTGAAGCTAAAAGAAAATGAAAAGTACTGTATATTGTGTGTAATATTTAACTGTAACATGATCATTATGTATTTATATTTATTATAAATTATTTATAAATTTTTCTTTTATTTTTCTTTTATTGGGATGAGGTTCACAATTTTACACAATTTTTTTTTTAAACTCCATGTTGCTGCTTGATTGTAGAATATATGAGCCCTCTAGATGCAAAACTCGATAAATGCAAACATCCGAATTTTGGGAATTAACAAAAAACTGTTTTTCTTGTTATTTCTTGTTAAAACATTTTCATATTTTGATATTAGGTGGCAATAGTGGTCATGATTGAATTCATAATAAACCAAAACCTCGATACAGTAACAAATCTCGGAAAATTCAATTAATAAATTGCATTCACCAAGTTTTGCACCCTAACGCTAGCAAAAACCTAGTTTTGCAACCTTTTGTCTAAGAAAATATATTTCGCTGGTTATTTAAAAAAAAATTTATTAACAAAAAATATAAAAAAGAAATAAAGGTTTACGAACCAGTGATAATAATAATAAATATTGCGCTAATAATATCTCTCGTAAATCGTAATAAAAACATCTAAACAGAAAACACCGGGAGTCACGTGAGGAATTGAGAGCCTGTCATTGGCCAAAGAGCAAAAAAGCGAGTTTTGCACATATGTGCATGAAGCATAAGGAGCGTTATGCATCTAGGTGCTGTTTTTGAATTGAAAATTGTATGTGAATAAGTAAGTTTTGTATATGTTTCTCAGCATATTTGGATAGAGACGAAAATTTGCTATAAGATAGGGTATTTAACTCGATTTTCACCATTTTTGGATTTACCGAGTTTTGCATCTAGAGGGCAACGTCTATACGTTGGCATATTTTCACCCATGCCATATAATTTTTCTTATTTAGTATTCTTGAACATTGATCTTCACCTGAACCTCATCCCAATAAAAGAAAAATAAAAGAAATTGAAGATCAAGGTTCAAGAATAATAAATAAGAAAAATTATTTATAACAGTTTTTTTTTATTTTTGAGAAAACTACAGCCAAATAAACTGATGATAATGATCATTGTTAAGTTGGCGAAATCTAAGATTGCCACCGCACCTTCTATAAAGTAATATTAATTAGGATCGTTATATTTAATCAAAATATTTAAAAGCATATTATACGATTTTTTTTTAAACTGTGAACTCGTGATTTCCACGAGTTATAATAAAAATGCTATCTCGAACTCGCTAATATCTACACATTTATGATTCATATATTATTCAGCAGTAACCCAGTTTTAGTCTATAAGGGTGTTATTTTGCAAAATGCTCTTACCGTATACGCAAACATGATAATATAAATTTGGGTAAGGAGTACATAATAAATTTGTGGCACAAAATGGAATGAAAGGGGGTGGCGTGGTTGAAGAAAATAATATAGCTAATGCTTGTAACAAATTTTCAGGTGTACTTTTCAGCGGTGATGATAATACAGGTCGTGATAATTTTGTTTGAGCAACCAGCGTTATGTTCTTGTTATGAATAAATGTGTTTTGACTTGGTTGCATGCTAAAATTAGAATTTCGTTATAGCCAACTAATTTATATATAGAAACAATGCATTCGCGCAAAGTTGTTCTGAGGAATCGGAGAGGATGAACAGGGAAATGTTGGCTATAGTATAAATTTGACAGGCGTACATTTTCTGTGTCAATAAATTTGATCAAGTTACGCCCATATAACCTTCCTATTTCTGGCAACAACACTGCAAAATTTCAAAGAAATCGGTATTGTTTTTAAGGGTATTTATTAGGTAAGTAATTTCCCAAAACTTCTAACGCAGCATTAACCGCCCAACTAACAATTTAACTTTTTTAATTGCTGTAAGAACGTTTATAAAATATATTTTATAAAACACCCATTGTTTTATAAACATTTTCACAACGTTCTTACGCGCCTTATAAACACGAAAAAGGCGCAGATTTATAAAACAAATCGACTCGTTAACGGTTCTATAAATGTTGCTTGTTGCTATTATACAATAGTTTTTAGAACGTTTATAAATATCTAATAAAAATCAAATAAAACTGTTATAAAACAGTTTTATTATAGCTCTGTTACTAGAACAAAACGACATATTTGTAGAACTACTATAAAACTGTTAAAGGATATAAACGTTTTTTAAAATACCTTTTTACACAAAATTATTTTATAATTATTATGCATTGTTGTTGGTACACATTAATAAAATCTGAACAATCATGGAGGTAAAAATAATATAAAACGCTATAATACCTACCCAATAATGAATAATAAAATAAGTCAGATAAAATTCATCCATGAGCAGATTTGGCTGCGAAACAAAATTTACTGTTAAATATATTGTATATTATTACTAAAATTTTAATGCGCCTCGCGAATTATGTAAATTAATGAATTTAGATTTTATAAATTATATAAAAAATTTTTTTTATTGTCACTTATTGTTGAAAATAATCTTTTGGGAGATCCTTCATTATGTAATGACTGATTCTGTATACCTTATTAGCTAAGATAATTTTACAAATTATAAAAAATATTAATTTTAAAAGTTTGGTCAACATGGCTAACAATTTAAAGAAACCAAAAATGGCTTCTTCCTTATACGATGCTTATAAAACAAAATTATCTCAACCCAGACGAGTATGCTCTTTAGATAGCTATTACAAAATAACTGCAGAATTGTTTTATACAGGGGCGTATTCGTTAAAAAAATATAAATCTCATAATATTTTAAGTGCAAATAAAATGTAATATAAAATTAATATTACCTGAAACCCCTTTGATAGCAGAAGAATGATATGATTCTTTTATATCTATCATAATATGGATACTAGCCAAAATATAAGTTGGTATAGTACGACACAGTTAAGAATGATACACTTTTATATGGATAGCCCATTTAAAAGCGTATATGAACTGTGTCGTACTATAGATACCTATGTTTTATGTAAACGTGAAGAATTTTTTATAAACCAGTTATGGAGTAAAAAAAATATATTTCACTAAGCTTGATAATGAATAATGAAGCTAATTACAAGTATTTTTCTTGAAGTTTTATGTATTTAGTAATCGTTTGCCGTTAATTTAAAATAAATTAATAGTAAAACAAACTAAAACAAGCTTGGAGATAAATGCTCTAAAAAATCAAAATTTAATTAAAAGGTGCTGCAAAAAATATATAAGGTAAAATGTATAGAAATTAATCAAGTCTAGTCCTGTCTACTTGAAGTATTCGTGCTTGATACTTTGATGCTTGTCTGAGTCGCCGCCGTGTGTCGCATCGTCTCAATATTGGAATAATAATAAAATAGTAAACAGAGTTTTACAAAACAAACTTTAACATATGTTTTATAAAAGCTTTTGATGGATTCTTATAAAACAAAATGCTTTTATAGTTACTCTCTTATTAGCTTTTACGGGAGTAATTTAAACATAACCTAAATTGAGCCCTTTGTTTATGTTATGTATGTTATAACTTATAACTGCCGTTATTAAAACGGTTTGTTGAGTGTCTTTAAGAGAGTTCGAGGATCTTGAGGTAGAAAATTTGGCATGTGTTTATTGAGTATAGCAAAAAGCTTGTTTTGGGAAAAATGCGGAACATTATTTGATACTGCCCATGTTCGCATGTTTTCTCTTAGTTTTGCATTTTTTTCTAGCTCACTTGTGCTTGAAGCATGATATTGATCACCAATTCTCTATTTCGGCTACCCGCTCACCATCTAGTAATAATTCCTCCTAAGAATTTATCAGTCTTCAAAATATTTGATGTCTTATAAATTGTCATTAATTTGATTAGATTCCATTACAGTTTGCTACTCTTTATTATAGTCACTAATGTTTTCCCTTTGATAATTTATAATATTGTAATTAATTTTCTATTAAATGCACAACTGCTTTTCGTTTGGACATTTTAAACCTGTGTATGATATAACAATAAATATCAGTTGAAAATAAATAAGACTATGTTATATATTAATTCTAGGTAATGTTTATGACAGCATTTTAATTTTATAAAATTTGCATTGGCAACATATTTATTTTTTTATTGTTTTTAATAAAATAACTAAAAAACAATTTTGTAATTATTAATTTGCGCACAAATTTGCTACAGCAAACAAATCGCTCTTAATAACGACAATAAAAAAACTATTTTATTATTACGAAACGTACTTTAACAGAATAATTTTATAATTGTTTTTAAAGGAACAAGTTAATCCAGACTAGTACTTTTACAAAATGCTTTTAAAACCAATTATCATTCGGAACAAATTCGTCCTATAAAAAATATTTTATAAACGTTTATAAAACTGTTACGATATCATATTTTATAACTATTTTATTATTTTGCTGTAAAAACGTTCTTAAAACAGTTTTTCTCACAGAAAAGTATAACACAGCAGTTTTATCACCAAACGAACCTTTAAAGAACAAAAAAGTTTTTACTAAGCGGCAATAAAATAATTATAAAATATATTAGTTCTTTAAGAATGTCGAATTGCTAGTTGGGACTAATTAGGATCGTTATATTTAATCAAAATATTTAAAAGCATATTATACGATTTTTTTTTAAACTGTGAATTCGTGATTTCCACGATTTATAAGTAATAAAAATGGACTAAATTATTAAATGCTATCTCGAACTCCCTAATATCTACACATTTATGATTCATATATTATTCAGCAGTAACCCAGTTTTAGTCTATAAGGGTGTTATTTTGCAAAATGCTCTTACCGTATACGCAACAAATTTGGGTAAGGAGTACATAATAAATTTGTGGCACAAAATGGAATGAAAGGGGGTGGCGTGGTTGAAGAAAATAATATAGCTAATGCTTGTAACAAATTTTCAGGTGTACTTTTCAGCGGTGATGATAATACAGGTCGTGATAACTTTGTTTGAGCAACCAGCGTTATGTTCTTGTTATGAATAAATGTGTTTTGACTTGGTTGCATGCTAAAATTAGAATTTCGTTATAGCCAACTAATTTATATATAGAAACAATGCATTCGCGCAAAGTTGCTCTGAGGAATCGGAGAGGATGAACAGGGAAATGTTGGCTATAGTATAAATTTGACAGGCGTACATTTTCTGTGTCAATAAATTTGATCAAGTTACGCCCATATAACCTTCCTATTTCTGGCAACAACACTGCAAAATTTCAAAGAAATCGGTAAGGAGATTTTATTGTTTTTTAAAGGTATTTATTAGGTAAGTAATTTCCCAAAACTTCTAACGCAGCATTAACCGTGATACACCCGGTATATAGGGCAACTACTCCAAACCATACTGTACAACATTCTTCACATGTTTAACCACTCGTGTGAATTGCTTTGTATGGTGTAAATTATTGCTAAACTTGCAATTTGCATTCTTTTTTTCTTGCTCTATTCGTGTCTTGTTCATGCTCTATTATAATGCTGCCCTATTCTTAGAGGTTATAAATAGAGCTGTATATTGCTGTACCATATTTTATGTCCCAGATAAGTTTAATGTTAATAATATGTATATTCAAAATCTAGGTGAAATGTATGGTGTTATACGAAACTTCGGTTTGAAAGGATTTCTACAAATGAAACAGTTTCAAAAACTTATAATAAATATTTTGATTAAATTGTAATAATTTTTTACACATTTTTCAAGAAATAATCTTCTAAAATTTACTTTTAATTAAATAAATAAACGCGAATATGCTGTTTAAAACCTGACCGTCGGTTAGCAGTCCGTTTATGAGAAATGGAAAGTGTAAGAGTTGATCCAGTCCCGCTCAGAAGACGTTCAGTTAGCAGTGAAGATAATATCATAACCGTTCTTGGGTATGTGGAAGTGAATCCTGATGTAAGCGTCAGTGACATTTCTTCAGACTTAGGAATAAATCGCACTTCAGCGTATTGGATTTTAAAATCTTTTAAACTGCATCCTTACAGTATGGTTTTACATCAGGCACTTTCAGATGCCGTTATTGACAAGAAGCGCCTAGACTTTTGTTATTGGCAGGAGAGATATGTGCACGAAAAACCCGCAATTTCCCTCACAGATATTATGGACTGATGAAGCCAGTTTTTCTAGTTGTGGTAGTGTTCATTTACACAATACGCATTATTGGTCACAAACAAATCCTCATTGGATGCCGGAAGTTGACCATCAAAGTAGATAGAGTGTAAACGTGTTGTGTGGAATCGTAGGCGGTAGAGTTATTGGACCATTTATAATTGATCGACATCTGAATGGAGAATCGTATCTCAATTTTTCAAGAACTAATTTGCAAATCCTTTTAGAAGACGTTCCACTCAACGTACGGATGTCCATGTGGTTTCAACACGATGGATGCCCAACGCATTTTTTTAAACAGGTGCCCAAAAAACAATTATGATTTGAAATATTTTTTTCTTCATCAGCAAGGCTTCAGTTCTTAAACAAAAATTAGATTGATAAATTCGGTTAAGCCAAACCAAAGTTATGGACATTATCATAGGGAAAATTTCGTCCTTCCCTGCTGCCTTTATTTCAAGCCGCACAATAAAAAGTGATACACCAAAAAGATGCCGAATCTCAGTAGCATTACTGTGGTAGTATTTTTTTTCTAACTTATATTGCTAAATTTTCAATAAAAATGCATTTTTCGCATTACTGTATCTATTACGCCTCCTAGCGGTATAGTTAGGAACTAAAAAACTATTTCCAGCGATTTCCCTTGGTCAATTTCCCTAAAAGAATTTTTTTCCCATTGTCCTACGACTATTATTTCCTGAGATATGCTACCACCCTTAATGGAGTACCCCGTATATTTTTTTATTCCTCCTTTTTTTAAAATTACGTTAACAATCCAAAACCCTAACAATTAAAAAAATTATAAAATATGAAATACAGTGCATAATAAAAATTATTTTACCATTAATAAATACTCGTAAAAACATACAACGGGTCCTTCAAAAAATTTTTTACCTTTCAGTATCAAATTAAGGAAATTTAATCAAAATTAAGTATGCAAGGCTTATTTAAAATACAGAGTGTCCATAAAGTAACGAAGCGGAGAATCGTGAACAATTTTGACTATATTTGTTGTAAATACTTATCTATTCAATTTTCTCTTAGTTTAAATTATTTCGTTCATGTCCATAGAAAATATTTGTTTTGCTTGTTGAATGTAATTTATTAATTCGGCGTTAAAAAAAACACTGTAACATTCTAAAATATCATTTCAAACAAAACTGTGACAATTTCTTTATTTTCATTATCCAACAGTATCAGGAATCCCAATGTTTCCAAATAATGCATACTGTAGTGTGAAACATAATACAGTAATAGTTTTGTACAGAAACCAAGAGAGTCTCAGAAATTTACAGACCACGTGCAAAATTATTATTGTTCTCAAAGTACATAGTAGTCGAATGCTTCCAGCTATTCCAGAAGGAAATTATTCACGCCACTTGAACTTTTAGACACACAAAAACATCTCTGTTCTAGTTGGATTATTCCATAGTGGAATGTGCTATTATTGGGGTAGAACATTATGTTATGTACGAGCGAAATATGAGGGTGGTTTCATAAGTCCGGGACCATTTTTTTTTTGGCAAAAATTAATTTTATTTATCTACTTATCTCCTTTAGCTTGATATTAAAAATTTGCTTTATTTTCTTGAACCTTGTACCTATAAAAAACGCCTTTCTCAGATGAACGTTTTACGCAAAATAAGTGCCAAACTATGGCGATTTTTCTTCGATAATTTTAAATAACAGATAAAAGTTGTTTAAACCATTACATCTGATATAACTACCACCTATTTTTGAATTGAAAATGACTTTAAATATAACAATAAAAAATAAAAAGTTGATGATGGTTTTTCAAAAAAGAAACGTCAAATTTTCACTAAATTTGTAAACACTATCTTAATCTCCTCAAAATATGTTAGAGGCTTCCGCTAATCATTCTAGAAAATGGTGGACCCGGATTGTTACTGGAGACAAAACTTGAGTTCTTCATTATAAACCAGAGCCAAGGAGGACGACAAAAAAGGTAGACCACCACCCAGCAATCTTAGGAATCTTTAAGAGAGTTAAAAGATACAATCAGAGAAAAAATTCACACCCAGTCATTCCAGTCACTCGGGACTATGTTGTGTGTTTTGTTAAATACTCCACAGAAGAAATATCAGCAAATTGACTCTATAATTGCTATATTATAATAAATTTATATGGGTATTTTGTAATGATAATATCGTGTTGTTTGATGCAGCATAATGTAAAACTACAAAGTCATTTCTATTTGCCATTTTAGGTTAATGGGATTTTAGCCATATATTACTTAATTAATGTACCGAAATATTTAATAATTAGAGTCATAATTTTAACGAGTTCAGTGATGATTTTGGAACATTGTCGGGCAATTGGAGATCGTCAAATTATAGAGCAGCAAAACAAAAAAAGGGGAAAATATAACACATTTGGCTCAAACAGTTTTTAAATGTGAAACTGAGATTTTCCTGGTTTATTATTATCTAACATATTAAAGCAGATTTTGTATTTTGCAGATTGACAAGGAACCGAACCATGTCTTGTGACCATAATGTTGATCAAACATGTTTGGAGATAATGTGATGGGGGTGAGTTGCAAATAATGTACCTTTTTCCAGATATGGAATAATTTAAACAAGTACTAGCCGATGTCTACAAAAAAGTCACAAAAATATTAATTTTACAGTTAAATATGGAAAGGTATTCCTGCCTCGAGGGCAACAGGCACTACATTCGACCCGGGCGGATATTAAAACTTTTTTGACAAGACAAAATATTTCCACTTTCCTACTAAATGATTGCGTGATCCGTTATACTTATTTCTACCACGGTGAAAAATAAACTCAAAAATGGAAAAATAAATTATCATATAATAACTAACATGTCACACGACACAATTTTTTTTCACTGGGGTTTCTTTTAATATTCCAACCACGTTTGTTCCCCTGCTGATTTATGCTCTCTTACACCCGCAAACACGTGATTTTGTCGAGCGTATTTTTCAGGATTTTCACGCCTGGCAAACATACAGAATATTATTACAAAAATATATGTATTTATGATAGTGGAATTTCTTATATTAGGTTTGCAATAACTTTAAAAAAGTTTCTTCTTTCATTTTATATTAAATTTTAAAAACTTCTTATTACATAACTATTTAATAAATCTGAAAGGCACTACTGTCTTTTGGTTGCGGGAATCAAGGACTTTCTGTAAAATCTGTCGAGATTTTATTATACAAGACGATCCATTAAGAATTGTCCATATACAGGGTGTCCCGAAATTAACTTAAAACAATTTCAGGGGACATTACAACAAGCAAAAATTAGATTAAAAAGGTGTTTAAACTGTACTCTAATTTACACAGTGGGTTACATATATGATATGAAGAGATAAAAAATTAACTTAAGCCATGTTGAAATTCTCCATTTAAGAAAGTTAATTTTGAACACCCTGTATGATATAGGCCGACAAACTGGCAATGAGTCGACAGGCCAAAATCTAAACAATAATTTGTACAAAAATGAGGCTAAAATATCAATAAATTAAGAAGTATTAAATTTTTAAAGAGTGGTATGATAATCCCAAAATATCTGAAAAACCATTAGTTTTTATCGTATGATACTTCCTATAAAAAATATTTGGAATATCACCCGGAATCTGAAAATAATAAAAAAAAAACATGTGTAATTTAAATTAGGCAAGATGAGGTCCGTTTCCGGTATAACCGGAAGTGCTGTGACCTTTAAGATATATTAGATGAGTATAGCACATTGAACTTGGTCTACACAATTTTTTTGAATGTTCCTTAGTCACTAGCTATGTATAGAAAATATTTCTCGAGTTTTGTGCTACCAGAGAATTCGAACTGAATGCTGAAACGAGTTTGCATAATTTGGCTAATATATTGAAAGATTATGCGGTAAATATGAGAAAAGCTGACGGAACTGAATATAAAGAAGCAACTGTAAAAACAATTTGGAATACTACGAGTAGGCTACTCCTGGAAAAATACTTCAATGACTTCAAAATTGTATTCGACCCGTTTACCAGTGTGATATTCAAAAATGCGCGAGATGCAAAACGTAAAAGATTACAGCAGGATCCAAACAAACGAAAATGCAGTTCATCGAATTTGAGTTCAAGTGATTTGGCTAGAATCATTGGATTATGGGATGAATGTACACCAGAAGGTTTACAAAAAAATTTTTGCCATATTGTAGCTGTTGAGTTAGCTTGGCGAGGTGGTGAACCAGCTGATTGCCCTATAGATTATTTCACGATTGAGAAAAATAATGATGGAACGCCAACCAACAGAATTGAATACAATCCAATATTCAGTAAAACATGTCAAGGAGGGTCGAAAAGCTGTACAAATAGTAAGTGGCTTGTTCCAAATATTGCAAACGAAAGTGCATGCCCTGACCGGTTATTCCATAAATTATTGTCCAAAAGGGGGAACAATATTACTTCAAGACCAAATCGTTTCTGGAAATCCGAAAGTGACACATGATTTGACAATATACCGGTAGGCAAGAACACAATTAATATGTGGACCAAATCATCCGTGCAAGCTATTGGTTTGGACACTAAGTGTAAAAAAATATCCAGTCATTCGAACAGATCAACTGCAGTTAGCCATTTGCAAATAAAGGAATTCCTGAACAGCAATTAATAAAAATAACAGGACATAGCAGCTCTAATTCAATCAAATCGTACTTGAATATTAACCAAGAACGCCATGGTGAAATAATCAACACCATGCGAGGAATTTCTTCAACAGTGGAAATTAACAATCCGTCAACTTCAGCAAACTCTTCTTCGAATTTAACATTTACCAATTGTACTTTTCACAACTGTAGTTTTAAATAAAAATTAATAATATTTGTTTGATTAAAACTAATACATTTTGTATTGAAAATTATTAACCGTCAGATTGACAATCAAATTTTTGATATAGGGTAAACTACCCAATGATTGGCACACTAAGGGAACCGTAGTAATAAAACTAACTTAAAAATAATAATGTGCATTTCATACGGTTGATATATTTTTTTCCCGAATCCTTATCAATTTAAGACCATTTATTTGAATATTTTTTGACCATATCTTGATTGCTAACGCTGAATTAAAATTAATTTTGCGAAAATTCAAATTTTCCAATTATTGGCAGTCATACGCTATTAATTGGCACTATATATTTTCCAATTATTGGCACCCAATATTATGTGGCAATTAAGCTCCTAGGTACTTAGGTAGTGACCTATATAGCTAATTTAAGTAATTTAAGTAAACTTAAGACGCTATTATTATCAGTCTCACTCCTCCCAGTTTTTTCACCAATGGAACGCGCTACTTTTGGGTACTTCTTACCTAAACATTTGCTGTAGTCGATTGAGTTCGGATTCCAGGGATACAATCCACAGGCTTTAAATTCGCTAGATACAACTTCACGCTTTAGGGAACATACAGCTTCATTCAGGATTTTTGCAAAATGCTCTTTGGAAAATTTACAAAATGGATTTTTACGGCGCCATTCTAACAACGATTTTTTCCACATTGTCTTAAGTGGTCTAAAGTTCGAAACATCTGCTGGTTGTAATATCCTTGTTGAGTTTGGGTAAAGTGCTACGAGAATAATACCAAGATTTGAGCAAAGAGTACTAAGTTGAAAGCTAAGATGTGTTGCGTGGCCGTCCACAAATAGAATAACAGGAAATTCAACATGTTTCTTTTTTAAATATGGATAAAGTATATTTTGTATATAATCTATAAAAATATCTGTTTTCATCCAGCCGTTATCACTCATTCCGATTCCCCATGTGTCTGGAACACTATTAACGACTGCTCTTGACAAACGCTTGTTTGGGTAAATTATTAAAGGTGGAGTGGTATCGCCTTCAGCTGAAAACGTAAACATTACTGTAAGATATTTCTTGGCCTCTCCTTGGTCAACTTCGTATACATTGCGGGAACCTTTCGGTGCAATAACTTTACCCATTTTGGGATAAAACTGGAAACAAGTTTCATCCCCGTTGAATATTCTGCTTGGGTCATTCAAAACAGAAAAGAGATTTTTTTCTTTAAGATAGTCTTCTATTCCGGAAAACCAGCCTCGTATATTGTCCTCAGACACATTTGCTGAAGCCGCAGTCACTCCTTCTGGTGTCCTTTCAGTAAGCAGTGGATGCCTTTTTAAGAAAAGGTTATACCAGTGGTCACCTGGAATGTTGTTTTTAAATGGAGTGGTTCTGTTATCTGCATCCAAGAAGCTTTTTACAGAAGCCTGAATATCTACTTTTCTTCTTGGGAAGCCTTTTCTATGGCTATCTAAAATCCATTCAACCAGTTTGTTTTCTTCGTCACTTGTTAAAGTTCTGGTTCTGGTTTTGAAAACTTAGGACCTAAACGATATTGGAGGGTTTGCCTTGGAATACCATACCTCACAGCAACGGTTTTCTTTGGTACGCCGTTTCTCACTTCAGTTAATGCTTTCTGAAGCAATTCTTCGCTATATGATTTTGTATACTTTGTATCTTTCTTTACCTTTGGCATCTAAAAAGTTAAAAAGAAAATAATACAGACTTTTATTATTTTTGGAACGAAGGAATTCGAGAAGAGAAGGTAAATTTAAAAGTTGTTCCTATTTACAAAAATTCAAAGCACATATTTAATTTTATTTGGTACCTAGGTATAGGTATACCTAAATATTTTTTGCATAAAATGCATTTTAGTTCCTAAAACTAAATTCTATTTTTGGGATGCCAATGTTAGGAACATCAAAAATAAGACAAATTCTATATTTCGGCACCAATGCTAATAATTAGATTATTTTAAGTTTTGCTTTCCTAATGTTGGCATCCTATAAATTGGCGCTAAATCGAAATTTTTATTACTAAAATTATGTTAAAACAAAACTAATAAGGTCCATAAAAGTGTGTATCAATTTGTGCTATATATAACAAGACGGAACATAATTTAGAAATCGCTTAAAGATTGCGGTAGCCTTACGAAAAACTTAAAATCTTACCTTGTTTGGTAACAACGTCTCAACAAACACACATAACATCTGCCATCTTAGTTTTACGGAACATGCGCAGTCATTTACTAAAAGGGGACAAGTTGCCAGATTTAAAAAAAATATCTTATTTTAGAAATTCCACTTATATTGTCTTAATTATTACAGTTTAAAACAAGTGTGCCAATCGATGGTCGAGTGCCAACATTTGGGTGTTTTACCCTATACAAAGCAAAAAATTATCTTATCGAATACTCCTCGGGCCTTGATAAATACTCAAAATTTTGTCATAGAGAATCCTTCAAGCGAGTTGCTCAAGAATAATAGCCCTCGGCCTGCGTATTACTACTGAAAATTCATAAATGATTTGTTTCCATACAGTAAGAAAATTCTATTTATTTGATACATGAATTTTAAATGCATTATAAAACTATAACTTTATCCGCAACTCAGTGACAGATAGGTAAATCCAATTTAATAGGCAAAATTCCATTTCACCTCGTCGCATATACTTTATAGTTTCGGTGACAAGCAATTTCACATTTCTCATATACCATAAGATCCATCACTCTTTTTACCAGGAGATGCAGTTTTTATAAGCAATTTGTTATATTTCTCATTTCCCTGGGATTTTAGCCTAAGTTGAGGACAAATTAGGGATTTATCGGAGTAAATAGTGCCGTTTTGGAAACACGGGAATTGGATGGCTCTCCAAAATAAGAAATAAATTTATATAGATTGATGCAGGAATCCTGTATTTAGTTAATCGCCAATTTGTTTTCCTGAAATCGTTACAAAACTTATTAAGTTGTTACCGGGCAACGACAAAAATAACAAAAATCGTGACAAAAGTAGAATTTGAACCCTCATCTCCTGATTGCCAGTCAGGTGTACCAAATAATTGTAATTTTGATAAATCTGGTTTTTGTTTTATCCAAAACTCTGTGGGTGTCTTACCGCTTAGGCTTGAATCAGTCGGACTTCTATTCAGTAAATATGCTGCACCAACCTATTAAAGTCTCTTTTATTTAACATTTTTTGTTATAAATTATTTATTTACATCAAACTTAAATAAAAATATATCTGTATGACTGATTCCGATAAGAAAACCAATACAAGAAAGAGCCCTGAAGTTGCCTCAATGTTGAGGCAAAACGTTGGCAATTCCTAAAATTAGTTCTTAATTGATCGACCTAAAATCCATATAAACATACGTTTCGAATTACAATTTTCTATTCATTAGATTTTGGTTAAAGAAAATGTTGATTTGACTTTGATTTGCATATTTTTGATACAGAATTTCACGTTAAATATAACTTCAACGAGGTTTTGCGAAAAAAAATTGCTCAAAAAATATTAATTCTTATTTGGTCCACCCAGCACCTAGCTTTCGAGTCTGTTTATTCCCTTTTTCTACAATTAAAAAGCACAGTGTATTATTTGTAATATATCAAAAAAATGGCGCACATATTGATAGATTGTATACCTGCCGTGGCTTTCCTGTCGGCGAACGCAGAACGAGAGTAGGCCAACGTCAACAAAAGCATTTTAAGTGCGAGGCACTGCCTCTCGTCCCTATGCACGGCGAGTTTCCACTTTTAATTATTGTTATCTACTAGTCCATTGATTAATATTAGTCTCCGAATTTTTATTAAACAGAAACTGATCAACTAACAATTAAGTGCACACATTTTTACAAAGTTTTTTTTTATTTAAAAATTTAATTTATGTGAGTTGAGTTGATTATCTATTGTATTGCTATAAATTGCATATTCATTCATCGCAGGCGCAAATGATTGTACATTCTGCGACTGTCATAAAGGAGTGATTTCTTTACCAAGGCAGACCTCGGTATAGGCAAGTGCACCCGCTGAACTAGTCTCGTGGGATAAGGGTGACTAGGTGGAGCTGAGCTGTTAATGTTTCTTACATTTTTATGAATAAGACATACAGTTTCTAAAATGAAAAGTGATGTAAGAGTCAATATTCGATGTTTTTTGAATAATTCTCTACAGCTTGCAGTAAAATCTGTCTTACACATATAACGAACAGCCCGCTTCTGCAGTGTAAATATACTCTTAAACAAAGTTTAAGCCCCTGACACAACTCTCAAAGCATAACAGCCAGATGAAACCTTTTTGCCTAACAATTTAACATGTTCATCAAACTTAAGCTTTAAATCAATTTGGAGTTCCAAAAATTTAACACAATTAGGACTATTAAAATGGTTATTTTCAAATAGCAAATCATCAAATTTAAAATTAAAAGATAATACATGTGTTTTTGATAAATTAAATGAGAGATAATTCGAATCGCACCATTCCTTTAACTTTCCCAAATCACTTCGAATGTTTTCTTTGACAACATCAGCATCTCTATCATGCCAAAGGAGTGTCGTATCATCCGCAAACAGCGTAAAGCTTCCCGTTAGTCCAATAGTGGTAATGTCGTTAATATAAAGAAGAAAAAAACAGGACCCAAAACAGACCCCTGTGGCACTCCGCAAGGCACACACATACTATCAGACATACCACTCCCAAACCTGACCATAACAACTGGAGTTGCATAAATCTGTCTAGCATAGTAGGCATTACTGCAGTAATACATTAATGTGAGAAACAAAGATGGTAAGTCCGGCATTGCCTCTTCAGGCGTTTTTAGATCTCAAGAGAATGCGTGCTGGAAGGAAATTTAAGTCCAATAATGAAGTAATCGCCGCTATACTCGTTGTATTCCTCTCGAAAGCAGCTATGTTGAATGATAAAATCGAGTTTTGTCAAAATTTTATGTTTTTCTTACTTATCCTACGAATGAATAAATGACCAATATTTATACATAGTTTTAAAAATATTTTTTTGTTTCAGATATATTTATTACTCATCGTTACTCTATCAGCTCTGATTAAAATCAACACAGCAGTACATCCAGGTAAGTGTAGCGTTAATTGTTACAGATAACCAAGTACTTGTCAAAGAGGGGTCAGCACTTCGTTCGGCAGTCTTTTTTAATTAAATTTAAATATTGTATTGGACAAATAAATTTTATATGTTTGGAAACAAAAAAGGTTAATCTATGGTCCTCGTGTACTATATTTTTGATTTTTATATAGAACGACTCGTATATACTTAAAGCATATATTTGAGGAAGTTTTGAAAATACAAAAAATTTAAATTAGTCTAATATAAATTTAGTTAGCCGAATATAAAATGCAGTTTTTTCAGTTTTACTTTTTTCTTGGGGTGTTCGGTTCTTATAAAAATTCCTCTTTATTCTACATAAAAATATTCATATTTATTTTCGTCACACAGAAATCAAAACAAATGACGTTACGTTACTAATTAGTAACTTCCTCAGGTTGAAACATTTTTTTTTCCTTTTCTTTCTAACACAAATTCCAATACGTCAATATCAATAAAAGAATGAATGAATAATGACGTATTGGAATTTGTGTTACAAAGAAAAGGAAAAAAAAATGTTTCACCCTGAGGAAGTTACTAATTAGTAACGAAACGTCGTTTGTTTTGATTTCTGTGTGACGAAAATAAATATGAATAATTTTATGTAGAATAAAGAGGAATTTTTATAAGAACCGAACACCCCAAGAAAAAAGTAAAACTGAAAAAAATTAGAATAGCGGTTCAAGAATAATTCAAAAATAAATATATAAAATGCAGTGAATTTCAATGGTTCTCGTTTGTGATTTTCTTTTGGATTGCCTCGATATAGAGCTATGATGCTTCTTATCTATCCACAAAATTTTTTTAAACATTAACACACTGATAAAATACTGATATTTCCTTCTCTTGAAAATGAATGTCTTTATTTTGAATTTAATTGTTACAATTTGTTTGTTATTTTTACTTGGACTGGGGTGAGATTTTTGCCAGTGTATTTTCTTTTGCTTTTTGTTAGCACGTTTAGGTATTTTGTTTTAGTTTAGGTTTCCTGCTTTTGTTGTTTCTCATTATATGTGGATTTGACTTTGAGTTTCACGTGTTGTCTTTCTAAATTAAGTTACAGATCCCCTTTGAGTTGATATGGATAATACCTACGAATTAAAGAATTTCAAAATTGAAAAAGCTTGCACTAGAAACATAGTAAATCTTTTTTTCTTTAATATATTTCATTTTTGCGGCAAAGCAGTAACTTATTTTTCAACAGGACCGACTTTGATTAAATGTGATATTACTGTTATAGGTATATTTAAAATTAAATTTTACGATTTGGTAACATTCAAATAAAAAAATGGAATAAAGGAATTTAAGAAATAAAAAATTACATTAAATATCTAAATACTTTATTGTCTAATAGGTACAACCCAATAATAATAAATCTAAGCAGAAACGAGAAATAAGTAAAAATTCTAATACTGGAAAATATCTTAAGGACTTGAGCATTCTAATTATTTATTTTATTATTATATAATATTTGTTTGTTTATACAACCAGCTTAGGCGTCTTACCTCTCTACAGCCTTCAAAGAAGGGGTGCAAGAAACACTGACTTCACAAATATTTTCCGTGTCCATGTAAACCACTTCCATATCATCCGTACTACTTGCAATAGTATTTTGTGACAAAACATGGTTGGTAGAACTTTTATTCTCAGCAATTTCATGGAGGATTCTATAATTAAGTTTATTCCAGTTTAACAACAGAATTCAAACGAACTTTGTATACCTACACAACGTAGGAAATATATTCTTGACATACATATCATGCATTTTTGACAGACTGCTTTTAAGTAAACAGTGTCTTGATATCAAACGATTAAGAATTTAACTTCCACTCTCATTTACATAATCTCTTCTTTTCAACAAAAGTTTGGGAACTGCATCGGGTACGAGGGTGATCCTCTTGCCGTCTTCTCTACAAATGATATCTTCTGCAGCGAAATGCTTACTGCATATGACATTCCCATCACATACATTTTCTGTACTAGGATCCCAATGCCCGCATCCAAACATCATGTCTTTTTTTTGTCAAGCTAAAAATGAGTATCATGTCAATGGTATCATATTGACTCAAACTGAGACTGTTAGAAACCCGAAACAATAACTTACTGAAAATATTTAATACCAGGAATGACACCTTCATTTTTACACCACAACACTATACACCTCATTGTTTGTTAAATAAATGAACTAAAACTAAAATAACAAATATTAAAAACAATTTTAATCACAAATAAGTATATCTATCAACAATTAAAATATACCACGAATAAAACCATAACTCAATTATAAAACCTATCTGAATTGTTGTGAAGCCGACTCTGACAGACATTCCCACTACGAGAAACGTCATTTGCGAAAACAGACGCTGTTGCGAAATCTCCTAAATTTAATAAGATTTGGAAAAAAATGTTTCGTTCATATTGCTGAAAACTAAACAGTATGCAATTTTACCGATAACATTTAATTATTTTATTTTGTCAAGCAGTTTCGTATGACGCAACATATGGATTTATTTATAAAACAGATATGTCGCATAAATTCTGTAAGGCGAACGACAAAATAGTTTTAAATATGGCAGCTCTGTACTGAAAATAAGTTACTGAGGAGCATGCGTAGTTCGTGAAAACTCTGCATACCCGTTACGCTTTTTGGTATTCGGCTGGATTTAATTAGCATTCTAGAGTACATTATATAATATAAGATTTCTATGCTACATACAGATAGTAATGCATATCCCACCATACAGAGACCGCACACAAAATTAATATTTTTTAGTATACACAAATTTTGTTATAAAACTTAGCATGGACAATAAAGAGTTCTGGAAATTTCGCATTAGCTTCTACTACTAACGAATTCTTTTCACACATACCTATCTCCAATTTGAAATTCAGTTAACAAAATAAAAAAGCTTGAGTTAGAGCACAAAGTTTTTCGTCGTACATGTATCGGAAAACTTTTTTCTTTTACCAGTATTTTACAGCTTTTTCTTATTCCATTCGACACGAACACTGAAAACGAAACAACATTGCGCTGATTAGGAAAGTTTGTTAACTTTTTTAGAGCTTTAATTTCACTACCGTATATTTAATTTGTGGTTGGATAAGGTACTTATGCCAAAAACGAAATATTTACTAGGGTTTTTTGGAAAATACTAACATAGTCTGACGATTTTTACGCTAAATAATCGCCTGACATATAATTTGAGCTTTTTCTATGGGCGGGGGCAGGTTTTTACATTTCCTGCAAGACCGAATTTGACCAGCACTATAACAGCAGTAGATCCCGAGGAAAAAGAAAATTGGTTTCAAATGAATGGTTGTCCTGCTCACAATAGTCGAAAAGTAAAAAAATGTCTTAATAATTCTTTTGATAACTGTCTAATCGGACCAAATTGTTTTATTAAATGATGTCAAAGATCTGCAGACCTTCTCCCAAATGACTTTTATCTGTGGGGAGATAATTTAAGAGTTTTTGATATCGTATAAGTATTTGTTTTGTTTTTCATTCTAGTCAGGGCTTAAATTTCACATCAAAGTCATGTGGATATATATTGAATGTTTGGCCCTTTTTTTTTGTTTTGAGGCTGGCTTCTCGCTGACAAAAACATATAGGAAGTAACAAAAACGGAGGGTTGCAAAAAGGTCAAATATATTCATTAATTTTGGTTCGGTCAACGTCGATACTTTAATCTGATGACAGGATTTTTTCTCCTCTGTTTAATCTGGAATTTCTGGCACGAATTAATACAGATTGTCCGTTTTCCTTCTTTTTTTTTACTTAACGAATAAACTCGCGGTTTTTACAGTCAAATCAAAATTTTATTTAAATCCAATCAAAATAAACAACTTTCAGGATACCCACAAATTTATATTATGATTTATATTTGTATATATCAAAACTTCAATACATAAATTAACATTTTGATGTAGTTATGTAAAAGATATATTATTCAAACCGTTATTATGTGAAGTTTAACATCTGTAACAACTCACAATCTCTAACAATAAAAATTATGCATACATGTACTTTAGAATTCCTTTTCTATTTGCTTAATACTAGTCTGTACCCGCAGCACATATCTTCCTACAGAGAATCCAATAATAAAAGGAACGAGATACTTTTTTTTCTTCATATTTTTCAAACTCTGCATCTTTTACAATTTTCCTTTTATAGTCCACGAGCGGAAATATTTCTTTTATTATACTTTCATATATTATTCTTTTTTATTTTAATATGTTACATTATATCGAATTTACTAACTACAGGTTGTCCCAAAAAAAATTATCAATACATTAACTAGAGCAAAATGACACTTGCACTTTTCTTAATTAATGTTGTCGTTTGTAGCGACAGTCTGTATATATGCAATTTTTTTCTATCGTTTGCATCACCTAAATAAATTGTTCATTATAAAATACAATTACCACCCTCTCAAATTAACCTGCTTTTGTCCAATCTACATGCCAAGTAGCCAATTATTTAAACCTCTAAAAATAAAAACACAACTCGGCATTTTTCCCAGATAATTATTCATGTTTCCTTTTTTTTTTTTTCAACCCTTTGTGTCGGAGATAATTAGCCCGAGAAAAATAATCAACACAGGGAAAAGGGGATTCGAACAGCAAAGAGGCTAGATTTCTTTGTTTACATTTTATTGTGGGATAAAACATTAACGAAAACTTGAATACAAATAATTCTGGATAATACGGTGGGTAGGCAAGCAATTTGAAGGCCGATGCATTCAATTTTGCCATAGTTTTCAACGATCGAACTAGCAGCTAAAATAAAAACTCAAATCATGAATAAATCTATTTACTCATTCGTACTATTAAACAAAATACAAAACCAATAATACTATAAAAAATAACATATTCAAAATCAAATTGCATTTTGCGTTACTGCGGATCGCTTCCAGAAATTCCATGTACCCATCCAGTCGATGATAGATGCCAGGGTATGTTCGGGTAATTGCACGCCTCTCCATGATCTCAACAACACCAACTTGGATGTTGTTAGACAGTACAGGTCCTCCAGTCTTAAGCTAAACACAGAAAATATTTATAATGGATAAGGTTCCAATTAAAAACACATTGCAAGTGAACCAATTCTTGTTTCACATGTCAGACAACAACAACGTTTCCCCAATGCACAACTGCCTTCTTCAGGTACATTATCAAAACTAAACCGTCTCCTGTTCAACACAGGCGTTCAATTTTTCAAACATTATGAAGCTATTTTTAGCTCCATTAAATTCTTATAATAAAAGTGCCCTAATAATGTGTTAACTTCAACAATCTTAAGGCACATTGCAATTTGTAATAAAATTAGCAGAGCAGAGATAGCAATATATGTAAGCCAAATTTGAGACAAATGGTAGAGAAGTGGATTGCTGAATTTAAACGTGGTCGTAGCAGAGAGACTGAACGATATAAAAGACAAACCGGATAAGGTCGGAATCACAAAACTACACAAATTCAGGACCGATATTTCTTTGCGAATAGCGACAGCAAAAGACCTTCAAAGTACACTTAGGATGGCTCATCAGGTAACCATTTCTAACCAGACTGTTAGAAACAGCTAACGGGAAGGAGATTTAAAACCAAGAAGGCCGGTACGAAAACCTGTTTTAACTCGACATCATAAAACTATGCGATTGAACTTTGCTCGTGAATATTTGGGATGGCAACTTCGACAATGGAGGCCAGTACTTTTTATAGACGCATCAAGATTTCATCTCACTCGTTGTGATGACCGATTGCGTGTGTATAGACGTCCGAATGAACGATAATCCACTGCTGCTGTACAAGAAGTATCCAGATTTGGAGATGGTCCGATAATGGTCTCAGGTGGAATAAGTTTGGACGCAAAAACCGATCTTGTAGTGATACTGGGAAGTCTTACAGCTGCAACATATATGGATATCAGTCTGTTAGATCAGGTTATTCTTGTAGCAAATGGTATAGGCCCTGATTTTCTTTTCATGCAGGATAATGCAAGACCCCATACTGCTGCGATTACTATAGATTTCCTTAACGAAATTCGTAAAATGGATTGGCCAGCGATAAGCCCTTCAGCAATTAATAGAAGCCCTAATCGAAGAGTGGGACAGTATATCACAGGAAGAAATTCGAACGCTCGTGCTGCTGGTCATCTGTATATAACTATCACTTAATAAGTTCCAGGGTTATACAAAAGTGTTCCTTTAATTTTTTTGAGCAGTGTATGTTGATTAACAAAATAGAGTTTTATCAAAATTTTGGTTTTTTCCTACTGATCCTACAAATTTCTTGAATGACCTGTTGAAAATAAAATTCATTTACCGTAGAACTTTTGTCTGTAAGATTTGACAAAGAACAGAAGCTGGTGTTGGGCACTTGGTAAACAATTTTCAATTGTTTATACAACTCATTGCATTCCTCGTTACTAATCACAGTGATTTGGGCACAAATAAGCCGTGTAGTTGCTGGCGTCCCACGATCGAACCCAATCACGATTGGTGTCTTGTACAACACATCGGCGAAACTGTTCTTATTGTGAGGGATGTTTGTCAGTTGGACATTATTGCTAAGAGCAACAGGACTTTTGAGCTAAAAAAATTAATTATTGTTAAATTAATGTTGTAAAAAGAATTTTCATTTATCTATTTGTTGTTGTGTGTAGTATTTAACCCTTTATATGAACCGTGGGGTGTGATTCACCCCAATTTCTTTGAAACTGTCACCGTTTTTCAAATAGCGCGACCTTCTTATAACATAAAGCGTTTTTTCTTGAATTATTGCGAAAAAGCGTTTTGTGTGGTTTATGAAAAATGATCCGAACGATGAAGAGTCTCTTGGATTCGAAAATGAAGGTGAAATAGATAAACAGCGACTATCTCACACTCACACGATATCTTGTTGGGTAAACTGGAGCGATACGGTATGATTGCGAATTCGATTCGTTTGCTGAGTTCCTATCTCACTGGTAGAAATGTAACGATGTTTGAGTCAAAGTCTTCGCAGCCCTTGTTGAGCTCTTGTGGAGTCCCACAGGGCTCGGTGCTCGGACCTTTATTGTTTTTGATTTTCATTAATGATTTACCGCTACATCTGCCATGCTCTGACCTGACATTGTTTGCAGACTATTGGCGATGTTGAACTGTCGAGTGATGTTCTGGCCTCAAGTATGATTAATTCACAGTCGAGGGCTGCGGACTGGTTTGCAGCTAACAAACTCTGTATGAATGCCAATAAAACAGCTACTAAAATATTTACATTACGTGAGACGGATGTTGCTGGTTCTGATGGTCTGGTAAAGTTTTTGGGTGTCACTTTGGACCAAAAGCTAACCTGGGCGGGTCATGTCGAGGTTACCATTGCCAAGTTGTCTAAGGTTGTGTTCATGTTGCGAAACTTGAAGGGTGAAGTATCTTTTAATGTTTTGAAATCAGCATATTATGGCTTTTTTCACAGTGTGGCTTCATATGCTTTGTCAATTTGGGGACACTACACACGAGTGGTTCGAATAATGACAGATTTAAAGTTTAGAGAGGATGTCAGACCTAAATTTAAAGAATGTAAAATAATTACACTCCCGTGTCTCTATATCTACAATTCAATTATGTATGTGAAAAATAATTACAATCTGTACATAAGGCATGATGAAGTTCACAACCACAATACCAGAAACAAAAATGACATTCTTCCTGAATATATGAGGTTGGGTAGAAGCCGAAATTCTGTGAATTATTATGGTCCCACATGCTATAATCATTTGCCAATTCAAAAATAGATTAAAAAACTACTTAATTGACCAGGCTTTTTACTCCATTGATGAATTCCTCAGCACTGACTTTCTGTTTTGATTAAGTTATATACATTACTATGTTTTTATGTTGTGTTATGTAATATTTTAATATTTAATATGACTTGTGTAAACCTTTTTTGGTAATGACATGTAATGACAATAAGTAAATATTCCGATCCCACTAAAAATTACGTCATTGTATTTCTATTTACTCAAAAATAAATCCTGACTCCTTTTTTCGATCTCGAAACATAAACTACATAAACTATTTATTGAGTCAGAATTACCTTTAGAATTGCTATGTCATTATATGTTGCATCTGCGTGAAAATTCTTATAGGTATAACCCCGTACAACATCCTCGGTTTGTTCATGAGGCGTTCCATAACCAACTGTACCTATCAAGTCGTCTTGATCGCAATGGCGTGCACTCAAAACATATTGTGCTGTTAACAAGGTTCCGGTACAAACTACCTTTGACCTTAGACCTTTGATTTCACAAAGAATCACCTGATAATTATTAGTTACAATTTAAGTTAAGTAATTACATTAAAACACTTGCCTTCGTACAAGAAATGGATAGTCCGCCATTGTGCATGGGAGTTCAGACATTTGTGATTCTTCTCCATAAATTACAGTTATTAATTGACAAAAAAATATTAAAATTATGACCATTTTGTGTTTGATAAATGTAGTTAATATTTCTGCTTATGATTACAAAATTAACCTAAATGATTTTTGTCACTATGACATGTTTTACAATTAACAAATTAGACATTTTTCTTTAATGCGCAATATCAAGTCTTTTTACCCACCTGTCTCACAAACGACCGTTCCTTTTACAAATTTGATTGACAGTTAAGTAAGAAATTCGCCTCTACCACAGAAAGTCCCTACCTTCGTTATCACTTTGTTTAAACTTTTGTCCAATACGTTTTCTTTGAACCCTATAGGTCAATTAGATTTCCCTTTCTAATCACTCGCCTGCGGCCTTGGGCTATTATCAAGCAACACGCTTTCGGCATTCTCTATGACAAAATTATCCCAGTATTATCAAGACCCTAGGGGTATTACTACTGATAATTTAGTCAGCTTGTTATTTTTTATAGATATTTAAATCACATTCTTCTTCATGGTCGTTTTTGCGGCACATATTTAAAATTATTCGTTGACACTGCACATGTAAATAAATAAAAATGGTAATACGCTCAGAGTGCATAATGTGGCACGTTTAACATACTCATTGTGATAAAGCAACTACTTGACCACAAGGGAACATTAAAAAAACTTTACCTTACTAAACATGTTTATTTAAAAATTACAATAACCAAAATACAGATAACTATACAACTTTTAAAACGACTACGCACCCTCAAACTGCCGCTAGTCCTCCTCATTGTTGCAGTAATAAACTCTAAATACATATCAACCCTTGTATTTAAATCAGGATATAAATCACCACATTTGAACCCAACTGAAATAATCCCTTCTTGTACATTATTACAAAGTACTGGACCGCCAGTATCACCCTGAAAAGTATTAAACAAATTAAATATAAGTAACAATATTTGAAACATTTCCAATTATTGTTTTGATAATCTGGGGAATTTTTTGTGTTCACAAGTTTGTGTAGGAATATTTCGTACTGTTTTTGCGTGTGTTGTGGTCATCTCCAACTTCTATTTGCAATTTATCTCTATTAAGATTTATAGGAAAAAATCGCTATACTCGAGTTTTGTCAAAATTTTGTTTTTTTCTTACTTATCCTACTCACAATACATGAGTCCTCTGCAGTGACAGATGTCGTACACAAATTAGTATCCTTAGGCTGCACGTCTTTACCCTTCAATATGAATTTACACCACTCCATCTCGACGATTTTCACATTGGAACATTTCAAAGTATGTGAAGGTAAAGGTAATATAGGATCTGTACTGCCCCAACCGAGGATGACACCCTCGGGACACATCGTTGCAAACTCTGATAAGGATCGTGCCTTGTCTGGTAAACGGACATAATTCATCGGTTTTGATGTGTTAATCGGATTATCAAGCTGTAAATTACAGAGACAATATTTTACTTTCGAGGCTAAGCTATTGTTCGTCCCACTAAGTAACCACCATATAACTCACATGAATCAATGCAATATCATTAAGATATGTCTTCTGATCGAATCCAGGATGTGCGAAGAAATCATTCACTTTTACTGTCACAGGATGTGGAGTATCTCGTCCAGCCAGCACGAAAAGATATTCGTTGAAACAATGAGCGGCTGTCAGGACCCACTCGTTGGATAACAGCGTACCACCACAAATGAACTGCAGATCAGGATTTTTGAAATTACCTTGTGGTATACCAATCGATACCTGCAACAGTGAGAATTCAGCTCGAAGGGTCAAATTTATGTTGAATATGCTGCTAAACTAAATATTATAACTCTACTCACCATATATGGATATTCGTCCATTAAACATTGAAAACCTCCAATAATCCTTGGCATGTCTGGCAAATACTTTGGATCAATAATCTTTGCATGTTCACTATCATTAAAACATAGAACACTTTTTTGCACAACCACTAGAAGAATAACCAGACACCTGCTAGAAATGTAAAATCGCGAACAGGAAATGAACATATTGTAAGAAACTCATTTTGTAAATTAAGAATATTACGTGGACATGAATTATATTTGTTGAAAGTAATGGTATTGTCAAAAATCCTTGCCAAACATTGCCAGTACATTTGTCTAAAGTGACAATATACAGGGTGTTAATTAAGTATCTGGCCAAACTTCAGGGGGTGATTCTTTGAGTGATTTTAAGGTAAAAATTCATATAAGCAGGTGTCCGGAAATGCATAGTTTTCAAGATACAGGGTGTCAAAAAAATTTTTTTTTTAGATTTATTTATTAATATCTCAAACACCTGTAGACCGATTTTGTTGAAATTTGGCAGTATTATGGACTATGATAAGACGCTAAGTTAGCATCAATTGATTGTTGATTATGACTTCCAGTGGCGTCGTAAGAGGCAGTTTCACGAATAAAAATAAAAAAACAATGTGCGCCACTGACTTTTTTAAAATTAAAAAAATAATTTTTGGATTAAGCCGTTAAAAATACAACTTTTTGGTATCTTGATATTTTTTCGTATCTTGCATCGTTTTTCAGAAAAAAAATTACAGCCACTTAAATGCATGTCCCTGGATCTGTAAAAGTGATTATTAAAATTAATTAATTTTTTTTCTCGAAAAGGATGCAAGATACGAAAAAATATCAAGAGACAAAAAAGTTGTATTTTTAATGGCTTATTGCAAAAATTATTTTTTTAATTTTAAAAAAGTCAGTGGCGCACATTTTTGTTGTTATTTTTATTCGTAAAACTGCCCCTTACGACACCACTGGAAGTCATAATCAACAATCAATTGGAGCTAACTTAGCGTCTTATCATAGTCCATAATACTGCCAAATTTCACTGTATATATAAGGTGTGTCCATAAACTGAATTGACTAACAAAGGCATCATTTCATGCCATTTCGCCATATCATATTATATATCCAATCTTTCAGTTAAAAAAAAAGCTTTTGAGGCTCTTAAATCCTTCAAAGATACTCAATATAAAAAAATCTTTGTATTGTAATGTAACAATCATGAATTAGCGGGTATTGTTTACATTCAGAAAGAATACTACAAACTTTATTAATCTGTATTAAAATAATATAAAATTAACTAACCTTTTACGGTTCTGGATTATTTTAAATAAAAAAACGCCAAATCTGGGCCTTTAAAACAACCAAATTTAATAATTATAGTTAATAAAAAAAATGAATAACAAACAAATAAATAAATATGTGTAAACACATAGAATAAAACAGTAAAACAGAAAATGAAAATCTAAAAGAAAATCTTAGTCATTACTGTACACTTAAAATACGTAAATTCATATAATTACGAATAATTATATTAATTCAAAACTGACAATTATACAGAGATCAAATTCTACTATTCGAAATATACTTCAATTACTAAAAGAACCAAACTTTAATCTTTATTAAAACTGATTTGGGAAACAAAAAGGCCTTCAATTAAAAAGTGTAAACAAAAACTTACTGAGGCTTTACTATTAAAAAACTTTAGAAAAATTCACAATATCAGAACGAAATTGAAATGGACTTGATAAACTAGAAAATTATTCTTAAACTGTAGAAAATCCAAGTCCAAAAACAAATTAAATTTAAATATTTAATTAAGTTTATAAAACTAAAAAAACACGTCTGAACAGTTCCAAAGCCAAAACGAATCTGCCTTGGAAAGTTCGATTGCATTTCCAAATTGCTTCATAAAAATGATAAGATCCTTTGAGATAGCCAATAAGAAAGAAGGCATTTAAAATACCCCCCTATAAAATGCAACTACAGGGTAAACAGTCTCATTCTGTAATTAAAATTATAATATTATTTTACTTTATCTACTCGTCTGTTACAATCGTTGTTACCTAGATATCTTATGTTCATTCGAAAGATTAACCAGTCACTACCTCTTGTAAAACAAGAAACAATACGATTTTATAATGACTCTTCAATCTCCCGAACAGCGGACTGGACTAAAACCCATAGTTAATATTTTCTTAGCCCTCTATATATATTCTTTGAAACCGTGTACGCCCTCCAAATAGCTTCTGTATGCAATAATAATAGTCCGACATTTAATTTATATGAAGGTATTTCGATAATGTTGAAAAATGACCACTCTGTAACTAAAACATGTCATTCTTCGAACAAGAAAACACAGCCCATCTGTTTCTAAAAGTTGAACAAAGAAAAGAAACAAAAATTATATATTTTTGTTATTTATATCAATAAACTATAGGATAGATAGCAGACCTTAGGTATCAGATTTTAAGTTTATTATTTACAGATGTATAATATTCGTAAAAGATAAGAACTTAAAACTTTTGAGAAACATTTGGTAACAATCTATTGAAAATAATATTCACAAAATATTAGATTTCCCAAATACGTTAGGTACTTATAATATCCCCATAAAAACTAAGAGAAAATATCCATGCCAGTGGATTTGTTACAGTAAAAACACAACCATCTATCTATGGATCTAACTAAAATTTATTAATGTAACTATTAAAAAAATGTTAACGATATTAAAGAAATTAACATATATAATTCTTAAAATATGAGTCCACAATAAATATCTAAACAATAAAAAATATGAATAAAAAAACAAAGCACGTAATAACAATTGTACAATTTAAAACTAGGATATCGCCCCTACTAGCATCATTTAAGGTCTCTTGCACAAACTTCATATATCTGTCTAGTCGTACGGCTAGGACCGGCTCATGTTTGCAAGATATCGATTGCGAAATCACACCTTGTTGAATGTTATTACAGAGTATAGGACCACCTTCGTCACCCTAAAATTAATTTAGAACCATTAAAAAGGACTAGCAATATTTTTATTTAAAATATACATTTAGTTATTTAATCCACGTTTTGTTTGTGAGTCCCATTCCGAGAGTTTAACGCGAAATTTGAAAAAATAAGGTTCAAGAAAAATATACAGGGTGTCCCGGCAAATGTGTGATATCTCTATAGAGTTTATTTTATTTTACTTTTGCTAAAATAATTTGGTTATTGAAAAAATTCCATATTATTTTTATCTCATTCAATAAAATTCATTCAAGATCTGGCAACAACCAAGGAAAATTACAAGAATCGCCGTTGCCACACTTTATTTGAAAATTTTCACCATCCTCAGTCACATACTCATTAATTGCGTAATACCGAAATCAATCGAGCAATCTGACATCTATTTATACCCCCAACCCAAGTCCAAATGCGTAATTAACCCGAAAACCTAAATTGGGCAAGCTTTATTTTATTTTATTTTTACAAAAATATTAACGTTCTTAATTTTTATACCAGCTTAAACTAAATCTGACAACAATGCCAAAATCCTCATCGCTGGAAATTACGACAATTATGACAAGTGACATATATCATAAATAAATTTGATTTGTCTAAACAAATTTTCTATAATTTATTATTTATTTAAATTATATAACGAACAATCAGCTGGAAATATTGTTATAATATTAATTATTATCTATTAAAAAGTTTTGGGCCGACACAACCGATTTTTTCCCTTACGGATGCTCCTAAAAGAAAAAAATACTCACATGACACACGTTTTCTCGATGAAATGGTTTCGCACAAAAATGTTTCGGCCACTTGTCCAACATCAGTACATCTTCCACTCGATCTTTGCATTTCTCGTAGCGCATTACAAACGTTTTCGAACATCTTAGGGTTTCAGGGTTGTTCGTTTTCGTACTACCCCATCCAATGGCATACGAATTATTATGACATGATTTGATGAAATTGCGGAAATTCTCTAAAGTTTGTGCGGCATCGAAAGGCTGCGGCAAACTGACGAAGGTTATGTCCAATTCGAACGGTTCACGCAACTGTTATGTTGAAAAATAAATGTCGTTTACGTTTTTAGTGAAATCCATAGGCGTACACTTAATTTTTTTATTTGGTTCCAATGAAAACTGGACAATGTCATACAGCATTCCCCAGCATTTAATTAAAATTTTAATTCTGCCACATAAAATGCATATGAGGAATCACGTGACCTTCAAAATTGACATTGTTTCGGAAAATTTGAAAAATTAAGTTTGACATTATTTGATATTGAAGAAAAAATCAGGAAAGTCCAGTAGCTTCTCTAGCCACTAGTTATGAATGTTCCGCATTACTAAGATCAGCCTTTTAGATTGAACAGATTTTACTCAACCAGTAAAATAAAGATTTCTTTTAAAAACTCACATGCAATAACGCAATATCATCTACAAGGGTTTCTGGATCAAAATTTGGATGGGTGATAGCGTGGTCGACATGTTCAGTCGCTTCACGACTCGTTGCTCGTAGCACCGTCACAATTAGATACTTTTTAACACAATGCGCAGCTGTTAGTACCCAATTGGCATCAATCATGGTACCACCACAGAAATAACGATTTTGTCGTCCCACCTCTTCTCCGATTGATGCCTAGAAATATATTTAGCAAGTCTAAAGAGAGAGTCCCTCTTGTTACTAGGGAGGTTTGATCAGAGATGTCCTGAGGCAGTCTGAGTAAATGGTCTCATTTGCTGCTCTTTTTATCACCAAGGAGGTGATGAATAAGAAAGCTACGCTAACCAGAAGTTTATCTTGATGATTTCGATGAGATTTTGTGTTCGTTCGCGCGATTTTGTGCGCAAGCTGTCGAATTGGGTAAAATTCCAATTTGGACGAATATTAATCATTGTTTACATTCGTTTATTCCATTTTCTAAAAAGTTTTCAACGTTTTTCCATTTTTATTAGTTATTTGGTTATAAGATTTATTGAATTCTAGTTTTAAGAACAATAGTGTAATAGTGTTTATTTAATTAACTGTTAGTGAAAGCATAGATTAATAATTGTGTACCTAAATAAATCTTTGGTGTGGTGAAAGACAATGCCAAATTATTGTAGTAACAACAGTCACAAAACTGGAAAGTTAACAAGATATTTAAGAATTCCGAGTGATCCAATAAGGTATGGAATGTACCTACACAAAATGTTGAATGTTTTAGCTACATTTTTTAAATAATTTTCAAGACAACTTCAATGGGTGGAAAACATTGGTGTTTAACAGCAAAGTTTGTAGTGAACATTTTGAGGAGAAAATGTTTGCTGTTTTTGGCAACAGCAAGCACAAAAGGGAAGCCAGACCAACTATTTTTTAAAAGGTGGTTAGCGAGCAAGGTAAATGTTTGATGAGTGTTGTGTCAGTCGTATGTACATATTTAATTAATTTGTTTTAAGTGCGCGCTGATTCTTGACAACCATCAATGATATCGGATGGATCTTCTCTGGTTTTTGATGACTTGAATTTGGAAAAAAACCTTTAGATAGTAAGTTACTTTTAACTACAAATTCTATCTTCATGTAGGTATTAGATGAAATTCTAAATTACAGAACAACTGTAAATATCTCCAGGAATATCTGAGCAATCTCCAAGAAAAAAGCCTTGAGAATGGAGGTGAAGAACCTTAAAAGAAAGTTCGATAGAATTACCGGAACTTTCGAACAGACCATTCGATAAAGAAGATTATGTTGAGTTTGTTAAAACTAATTTTAAGGAAGGCTTGGCTAATTTTGTTATTATTATGCAGTATAATTTATCCAATAAATCATTGAAAGGTCGGAGATATAAAAGTGAGTTCAAGAAATTTGCCGTAACTGTATATTTTCTTGGATTTAAACTATATCAACACTTACAAGAAACTTTTTTTAGCATTAACCACAAAACCACAATTCATGTAAAGTTTATTTTATTATTTGAAAGATATTATATTTCAAACAATAAAAAAATTAATTTAATTAGCCTTAATGTGCGGGGTATAGTGAGCGATCAAGGATCCAACTTTTTAGCTTTCTCACAGCAAAATGGGGTGCAAACAGAAAGACCGTATTATATTTACCGCACCCAAATTCCTTAAAAGATCGCCAAAGTATTCCAGAGGACATAATCAGGGTTTGTCAGACTGAGAGAAATGTTAAGGAAAAATAAACTGTTAGCTATTATTATGTTTTTATTATTAGTCATACGTATTTTATACTTTTATTTTTGTACTTTTGGTTACCGACGGGTCTATGTCCATGAGTACGAATGAGACAGAAATAAATATTATTATAATAAATTTTTTTTTAACTTAAACATATTTTTTTTTATTGCGAAAGTTGCGAAAGTTTTTTTTTATTGCGAAAATATTCCACTTATGTGAAAGTGTGTACTATTTTAATTGTTAGTACAGAATTTATTGCCCGCTTGTTTGATATTGTGAACAATACTATGATGCGCACAAAATCTGCGCGAGTTTCAAGAAATCCCATACAAATCAATGCTATTTGCACGAAGTTAAACTTCTGGTTAGCGAAGCTTACTTATTCTATGGTGTAACTATGTAAGTAAAGAATGTACTTACCATAAATGCCAGTTTTTCGATACTACATCTATGTCCCCTATATATTCGGGCGTATGTGAAATTGTCCTCGAAGGTACTGTTTGTAATAGTAAAATCAAAAATCAGAATGACTATATTTATATAGAAGATTCTTGCCATAAGCATTATAATATTATACTTGATAATTAAATCTATTGGAATATCTAAAAAAATATATAATTAACAAGGTTTTTTATTGTAATTATAGGTAAAAACTTAACTGACAAACATAACCAAACTTCTTAACTGTCAGTGGGATGACATCAAGAGAATATCGGGTGTTATCTTTAAACTTGAGTTGGAAAAAGTTATCTTCAATACAACGCATCTTACACTGCATTTTGTCATGCCAAAATGATCATGAAATTTCACCGGAACAGCCACATATTATTACAAATTCGGGTTTAAAATAGGACGTTCGTGTCTGGATAAAAGCAATTCCATCCGCCACAGTAGCCCCAAAACAAGAAATAAAAATAAACCATTTCTTTCTGTATATTTCCCTTCGGTTGTATATTCTGTTTGAGTTTTTATGTTACTGACTCAATAAAACCAGCATCAGTCTTGTTACATTATGTAACAAGCAACGCATGTTCATGTAACCTCGAACAACCTCAAAGGGATTATCGTTTAATCCTTTATTACAGGTTTCGTCATCATTTGATATTTTGTAGTATTATTTCGTCAGTATATTAGGCTAACTTTTATTCAATTAACATATAAGAAAAAGTGGCAATAAAGCATTCGGTGAGACTGTTTTTGGCGGATGATTTTAAGTCCTTCTTGGACGGTGCCAAGCCCGTAGTGACCAGTTCTTTACAAATATACATGTCAAGGTTCCATGCAGCTAAGAAAAAGCGAAATAAATGACTTGGGGGTTTATTTTCAATCTAATTTCATTATAAACATTAACATCCTGGCGATGCCGAGCGCTGGGTACTGTTTTGCCTGTGGTCAAACGAATGTGGACACCCGATACATATCAATAATATAGAAAAGGTACAAAAAAGATTTTTAATTTAATATCTACCTATAAATAAATATTAGAACACAACCTTTATGGCACTAGAAAATACAATTACAACACTAATTCTAAATATGTCCTTCATTGAACTCTTATTTACAATACGATCAATAAAATCCAAATACCGATCCACTCTTGTGTATACTCCAGGATATGACCTTGAGCCACAACTCATTCCTCTCGAAACAATACCTACTTGAATATGGTTGCATATCAGAGGACCTCCAGAGTCACCCTAAATCAGAAAATAACACAAGCAACTTTAATATTGTTTCTTTAAAGTTATTTCTTTTATATTTTAAACAAACAATTTTTAAATAAACTTTCAAAATTAAAGCGTTTGGTGATTTGTAAGTTCTAAAAGTTTAAATACTCTAAATAGGTCTGGTTGACGTTGAGGATACTTTTGTTCAACTTCAAAATGGTTTTAAGAATTTTGGAGAATTCAAAAAGCTTGTACGCTCACACACATTCCTATTACCAAAGATTAATCTACACAATAGATAGTCAGCCCAATGCATTAAAATCAGAACATCTCTAAGTATGCCTGCCACTACGTGGCGTAGACTAGCGTGTAAAGCATAGAGCAGTATTGTCACAGCCAGAAACCGTTTTGTAGTTTATTAATATCAAAAACAAAACGCAACGTATAACAATTATTTAGATCATTTGCAACAGATATGCACCGGCAATGCTGTATTGTCAGAGAGAGAAATTGATGAAATTCTGTATTAATCTGGAGGGGATACGCAGGGAGGGTAGAAAAAAAAACAAGCGAATGTGGTGTGTGTCGTGCTGTTGCCAATTCGTCGGTAAAAGAAACACACAGGGTGATTTATTACAAGTACAGTATTGAAATAAAAGCCTAATCTCTATGAATTAAATTTAATATAATAATATTTAATCCATGTCATACATGTTTCAAGACTAGACCAGTCCCATGATCAGTGGCGAACAATCGTTAAATGAAAAGCTTTTAGATAGAAACATACTTTTGACTAAATATTTCACGTAGACAATGTGGCAAAGATGTAACAAGATTGTTGTAGATCTTATAATACCTATAATAAAAAAATTATCAGTGCTACCTATATTATATTAGGTATACCTATTATAATAGTCTGTCTCTTCATCAGGTATGTTCCACTTTATCGGTTTAGGTACTTAAATTTTACTTCTTTTTAATGTTTCTTCGGGTAAATAATAAGTTCGGTAGGAATAGGGCTTTGGGTATGAAACAAAAAAGATAGAAAATAGAAATTTGATATAGGGGTAGTTCTAAGCATTTACAAGTTTGTGACGTGTAGCGATTTTCGATGCCGCCCCCGAAGGTATACATGAGGGCGGCGCAATGCCGTTTTAAATATCTCGTTTCGCTTTCTTGGAAAATAAAAAATTATAACTGATAACTGAAACTTAGTACTTAATACGTGGGCGTAAGAGGTAAGCTCACTTCACAGGTCTCTATTAATGAAAGAAAGTTAACATTTTGAGCATCTGCGTAAAATTAAATGTATCCGTTTGGTGGGTAGTTTTGATTACAATAAGTCGGTGCCAAGCCCAAGCCCGAAACAAAATAAATCTATATTTACCTACTACCTATTTGGCTTGGTACCGACTATTATGTGCATTGTTGTCTTTTGAATGATATTTGTATTTTGTTATTTTTCGTATTTTTTATTAGTTCTTTTGACAGCTCTGGTGTCATCAATACACCTGTATCCCGAATTGCACCAAATTGCGATGCTATTGAACAAGCATATAATCCTAAATATAATATTCTTTTTGAACTACCTGTATCTCGAAAACCAAGCCGTAGCGGACCCATGTACATATGAAATTTGTATCTTAAAATTAGTCAAAGAATCACCCTTTAAAGTTTGTACAAGTACTTATGCAACACCCTGTATACATAGATACTTTGATTTGCAATTTGCAAATCTGTCAAACTAGGTAATGCTGTTTTTTTTTATTTACTTTCAAATATGGTGTTATGTAATTGTATTCAAATTAAATGTTTGGGGATGATATTTACGAGTTTTATTTTTTTATATAGAGAAACTGTTATTCAGTTTTTAAGGATCAATCTGAAGCAGACGATTGTACTTGTTAAAACATGAAAAAAGTTATTGTCGTGATACTTTTAACACCCTGTTGGTGGGTTTTTAAAGCTTTTTACGAAACGTGTTAACAATACAATCTACATAAATCGTTAGTTTTTTAAAGTTTTATGATCATTGCACAAAAACCAATATTAGGGAGACTGTAAGTTTTTTTTCAATTCGGCGTTGCAGAATTTGAACCTAATTGTGATAATTGTGTTATTTTACTAGTATAGATATTTTTGAGTAAATTAATTCGGTTATAATCGATGAGTAGAATCTTTGGAGTAAAATACATTTCACAAAAACCCTGAACCATATTTCTCAATAGATTTAAATTTTCATTAAAAACAGATTAAAAATTCTAATTTTTTACATCCTGCATTTCGAAACCGTATTTTTTTAAATAATTATTGTCATGCTGGAAATTTCAAACCTTATTTACTTCAGCAACTTGTAAAAAGCACAGCCTTTTTAATATTAACATTTCTTAAAATCGATATTACGCGATAACGATGACGTTCTATCAATATCACAGAAGGATACATTTATTACGTATATAATTTGTTAAATTTTACATCTCCGAATTGAAACACACGCAAAAAATCTGCATAAAAAAGTTAGGGTAGCATTTCACGCCTTTATGCCCCTTTAATTTACCCGCCTCTGAGATTTATTTTTTCATAATGTTAACGACAAGTTGAATCTGCTGTTTGAGTTTGATCCTTAAAACTGAATCAGGTAATAACCGGAAGTCCTATCTATAACGCCAAATTTCGTTAATTTAAATATAACTTTTTGATGCATCCTTATATCCGAAATTTAAAATTAAATGACTAAAATAATATTATTTTAGTCATTTAAAATTATTGTCTAAAACATTTAATGAACCAGCCCTGTATATTTATACTATTATAGTAATTTCTTTTATTTTCGTCCATACACATTAATCTTTGCGTAGATAGGTATACGTATACCATATAATTTTATATTACTACCCGACAAAAAACACTGCTGCACAGTAGTACATACATGATACCTATAATATAAAAACAAACTCCCACCTCGTAGGGGAAAGTATACTCGTCCTTGTCTAACATTGCCCATATGATTATTTTATTTCAACACAATACATATAACGCCATCTACAATTCCATGGTTGCATGTTTTTCTAATAGATGTAGCTCGTGTCGAGACAGTTTCAATTTTTGTTTTATGTCCCATATACGCTGACTATCTATTGTGTAGATTAATCTTTGCTATTACCGCAGATGTAAGATTAGTAGAAATATTTTACGTTTACCTGGCAAGCGTCTTCTAAATTATCCGACAAAGTACAGATGCTATTGACGTCAACAGAGACAGTTGTACCCCTGTAAAGAGGCTCGCATTTACTAAAGGAAATTATCGGCAAAATAGCGCATCTCAAGCCTCTTGGGCTCAGGTAAACATGAGGACTGGTAGTCCCATAACCCATGACAACTGACTGTTCACATGTTTCGACTAACGTTTGGTTCCTTTCTCTGTCTGTCGGTAGTTTCACGTACTTTATGTATTCGTTTTCATATAGGGGATGAGTCAACTGCAAATTAAAAAAAAAACTGCTGAAATGTTGTCCGCTAATAGTGTTGGGACAAAGTGTATAGTCAAGTTTTTTAAAAGACTAATATGCTACCAACCTCTAAGACTGCAATATCGTTTTCGAAAGTTGACGGATTATATGAGGGATGAGCGTGCATTGCCCAGACATCAGACCCACTTGGATTCGAAGATTTCGAAGCCACTACTACAATCCGATGCTTCAAACAATGCGCTGCTGTTAGAACGAAGGATTTGCTTAATAACGTACCGCCACAATAATTCAAAATACCACCTTGGTGGTGAACACCAAGGACTACCTGAAAATGTCAAAAATTTCTGTTGATACACAGCAGAGGTCTCCAAACTACGATCCGGCCCGCGACAGCTTAAGACTATTGTCATCAATCTGGTTCGCAACCGCCAATGTCTTCTTGTTGTTACTATTGGCAAATATTAGTACATTAATCTTTGCTATTGGTGTGATAAGTTTAACTAAAACTGTTTCAACCTTTAGAACATACTGAAAAAATCATTATAGCCTTAAAGCTTAAGTTTGGAGACCTCTAATATAGAATATAGAGTTAGTTGTTAGTAAATTTAATTACGTTAAACTTACCAAATAGGGATATTGATCGGTAGAACAATCAAAACCCCCTATGATTCTTGGTCTATCTTCCAAATCTCTCGGGTGTATAGTTGGACGTAAATTGGAGACATTTTCGCTACAATAAAGCAATTTCATATTGTCTTTAAATACTGTAAAATACGTTAGAATTATTACAAAATAGTTTTGATTAATTATTAACATTTCGTGTTAACCTTAAATGTGATAGATTTAAATGTATGTCAAAATAGTTTAGATAATCTACAGGAACTACTTTAATGTTTTTTTTTAATTATCTAACATGTCTTAATAATGACATAGCCACAGTATAATAAATAATACAGTACCTAATCTGTCTTTCCGCTTGTGAGCCATTCTGCGCATATCGTCGCGCATGCCGCCATTATGGGTTAAAACGTCACAATAATCGCATTGACGTAGATAGATACCGTTCACTCCTGTGTTCAATATACAGTTCATTGTCGGCGTGTACGAGATAAATAAATATTGTGTTTGTAATCTAATTCTGTGTTTTGTGTTTTTGATATAGGGTGTGTGAGAATTAAAAGGATTTTATTTTTATTAACGTATCTTATGATTAATACAATGAACAATCAGGGAGGACATGTGTGTGCTGCAAAATGTTGTCCCAATAAGCGATACACTTTCTCTAAACATTTTTTTCGCTTCCCCACAGATCCTGTTAGGTGAGTAATAAGTAAAAATGAAGATGAATACTAGATAATTTTACGTTTATAACAAATTTATATTACGAAATGGCAGTATCTAATATGTTTTTAAACTAAATGAAAGTAAAACATAAACACAAGTTGTCTCGTGGCGAGATAGCATGATAACGCAATCAGCTAGGGGTTATATTATTGACAATATATATATGGCCTTTGTTTGACTAAAATTGCTAAAATTCAGTTGATGCAGAATTCAGGCACAAGGCTTGTATGTGGAATTCGTAGGGGTGAAAGAGGCTAGCAATAAGATTAAGGAAATCGGCTGGTTAAGAATGAAACAACGTCGGATTTTCATTCACTAATTTTGATTAATAAAAATCATCAGATGGAAATAGGCGGAATACTTATATGAAAGATTGAAATTCCGGGGATCGGTGTATGATGTGAATATTCCTCATAAAACTGTCATTACGCCACCGCTAGACTCAAGATCAATCTTTGAGCGGTCATTTTCCTATACGGTTTCAAAATATTACAACGCTCTACCGGAGAATATAAAAAGTTTACAGGGGTTTTCGTTTAAGAGCGCTGTCTGACACGTAAAACTATTTTCAGATAGGTTAAAGCTAAAATATAAGTTACGTTTAGGTTAAATTAGGAAGCACTGCTTCAACTTTTATAAAAATGTCTTTTTTACTAATAAAGTCTGTATTATTGTTGTGCAGCATTTAACTGATACCACCACTCAAGGCTGTTTTCAATCACTATGACACACCACAAATATTTCTGAAATTGACAGCGATATTATTATGTACTTAAATATTTTTACAAAAATGAGAATACAGTACTGTGGTTAGAAACCGAAAACTATAATTATTCTTAGTCAGGACCTGACTTGTAACCCAAAATGGCGGCGTCATACGTCACAGTTTATTGATTGATTAAACAAATATATAAACAAACTACCTAAAATAAATAATCGATGAGTAGAATCTTTGGCGTACAACACTAAACTGAAATACACATTACAAATTTCACCATATAATTAATTTGATTTTATGAATTTTTTTACACGCCGACAATGAACTCTATACTGAACACAGTAGTGAACTGTATCTACCTACGTCTATGCGATTATTGCCACGTTCTCTCCTATAATGGCGGCATGCGCGACGAGATGCGCATGACGCTTCGCAACCGAATACTTGGAATGCTGTTTTTTTATGCTGTGCTAGTGCAGACTTAGCAAATGTAAATTTCTAATTATTTTTACATAGGATATATTAGAACTTATTTCCAATAATTGTCCTGAGCCCGATATGTATTGCTACCCTGTATAAAACCGTCTCTCTTACATTTAAAGTTCGGAAATTTAAGAACAAAAAAAAGTCCAATCGGTTTTATGTCTCATTTTCGTGCAAAAAGTTACAAAGCAATTGATTCATTCCTACCAATTTTCGTTCTCATTACTTTCGAGACGATCCATGACTACCACTGAATTTCCTTTTCATCTACGTGTCCTTTTTGTCTCGCTTTAGTTATTTTCTTTTTCATCTTATTTGCTTTTTCTGTTCTCTCTTGTGTCTGTCATCAGCGCTCGTTTCAATTTTAATTTTCTCAAAGCGGTAAAGGTGAAAAGTAAGATGGTAGTTAATAGTAAAACCTCTTTGCAAAATGATGTAAAATTTATTTAAAGATCCAAACTAAATACATTTTTCTGAAATACCTTCAAATGTAAATTAGCCAGACATGGAGCCATGGGTTACGTATGATAATATGCAACCCAGTCTGTTCAAATAAATGAATTGGAGCCCACCTTAGATTTTTATTGGCCAATTTTATACAACTACATATTTTTTATATTATAGAATTAGGCCACTTGCTGCAAAATAATGAGATAACATTTTTAAATAGTTATTGAGCTTGACCAAGCATGTGTTTTGAAAGCACAAGAAAGGAAATATACCCCTGTTAGCTTAAATTTATTTTAGGGCAAAAATTAATTGACTAAAGAACTTATCATACCGAAAACGAGGCAAAGTTCCCCGAATTCACAGCCAGAAAAACCTAATTATACATAAAAAGATCAATGAAAGATATTTCTTCCTAAAAATATCACACAACAAACTATTCTCATAAATAAAATGTTCCCATATTCTCTTAAAAAAATTATAGCAAATCCCTCACTTCTATATTCAACATTAAACCCAGAACCTAATTCTCTTTCACCCTCTGCAAAATCAAAAAGAGTCCGATTAGTTTCAGCCAATCTTGATACCAATCGTATAAATCTTCATGGAATCATTAAGAAAAAAAACCACAAACCACAGTTTAAATTCAACAGCGTTATAAAAAAATATATTGTAATGTGCTTTTTTGATTTTTTTTCAGGTTGTCAGTGCCTAGTTTTTTCTGCAACGTACGGTCGCGAAAAGGGAACCTTCAAGAGCCCAGATTTTCCTAAAGCTTACGCTAACAACATTGATTGTTTACTCTACAACTTTATTGCAAGCCCTGAGGAAATTATCGAAATCAATTTTCTGGATTTCGAGATCTTCAAGCCGTACACAGAGTAAGTTACTTTTTTGAATTTTGATTGATAATCTTAGGATTTAGTCTGATAACTTAAAGTTCCCAGCAGTATACAAAAGAAATCGTCTTGGGGTAGGATTTAAATCAAATTTAATCGAGAACGTTTTGGCAATATATAATTATCTTCTTTAGTTAAATCAAACTCGATTTGTTTGTAAGTCTCGAAGAATGTGGATTTGATCCAAAAAGCATTCAATGTCAACTAAAGAGATCTTAAAGCTGTACAAGGGGTTGTTCATGTTCACTATTATAATTAAAACTTATCGCATCAGAGCAAGTAAACTTGTGAATAGAACTTTAATATTTAAAACCTATTGGATTGTAATATATTCTTGTTTAAGCCGTTGGCAGTTTTGGTAATATCATCCGTATAGAAACAGATCAAAATATGACAGACCATAATATATTACCTACGGTGGTTGTTGTTTACGCTATTATTGAGAATTATGCGGTTCCCGTGCTGTTATAGTATCACATTTAGAGGCATTGATGCTCCTTGCTCTATATAGTATTATAATAACAGAGGTATCCTGTTCTATTAATTTATTATAAAGCTTTGTATACAAAGTAAGTGCGGGATGATCCACGTTAATACTATGATGCATTTAAACACGACTTTAAAATTACAAACTTATTTCCCTTATATGAAAAATCATCCATGAACACTTATACTTTTTTACCGTTTATAACGATCTCTCTTTAGCGAACCTCTTTTTACTAATCTAGAATATTGTGACGAATATTAAACGCTTAGAGATAAATAAATACATCGCTTACAGTATAGAATGTTGCCAGAATGTTGTAGAACAAACGACTATTTACTGGAAGCGTTCGAGAAAGGAGAAAAACCATATAAATAGCCAACGTATAACAGAGACAGACAATCAGTTATAAAGTGAATAACAAACCATATTCTGTTAATTTATGAAGTTCGTTTTATGAGGACATTACTGTATACTCCGTTGAGGACATGAATACATGCGTAAAAGCATTTTTCTTATCATTTTACTCACATCCAATTTTATTCTCCACTACAATGAGGCTTCACTATTTCCCCTAATACTATTAAATTTCCAGTAACACTAAACTTCGTAATTATTATATGTCTTTCCGAAAATATTACATCGAAATCTCCCAAGATGCATAATTAAAGTTTTGTTTATGCATGTTTTGTTCAAAAACAAAATTCGAGCTAAATTCTCAACATCTGATAATAATTGAACAGAGTAAATTAATTATTATTAGCTTTCCGCTTGAAAGCAGCTTAAATTACGGTTTAATAATAAGCTGTTTACAAACGGAGGGTTGTTTATAACGAGTGAGGTTATAATTTAATATATTTTGTTAGGATAGGAGTTTATAAAAAAAAGTTGTTCGCCTGCACATTCTAAACTTGTTAATTTCCGGTTTTAACTGCATTAAAAGCTTTTCACTGTTCAAACAAATCTAGCAGAAATTTAATGAAGTTTTCGAATAATGGAATTTAAAAACGCCATAAAGCTCGTATATGTAGAACTTGAATCATTTTCTTTGCAGAATATATTGTTTTTTTTGTTATTGCCTTCAGTCCTTGCTGATATTTTAATTCGGTACAGATAGGGTTGATTTTTAAAAAGAAATTAAAAATCAATGATGAAATTTAAGTGTTTGTATTCCTCATTGGTTAGACCACATATGGAGTACGCTTCCGCATTATCGAAGCCTTCTTATCGCTGCCATGTTCACAATTTTGAAAAAGTACGATCTATTTTGATTATAGATCTGTACTAGACCATTTATATCTCACTACTCTCGAGACTCGCAGAGACAAGAGGGACCTTATTATCCTCTTTAATTTATTCATTGTCCCGAACTTTAAGCTAAACCGGGAATTCATGTTTTGTCTAGAAAGACACAGCAGGCCGTCGCCTTATTTCATGAGCCTTTTCGTAGAACAAATTACGCCTCAAGTTCTTTTTAGGCTCAGGTTTATTGTCACAAAGTTATTTAGTTTAGTAAATATTATTTTTATTTTAAGTTTTGATCCTTTTTCATACCCCTCCCAAGGCTGTACGACCCCCAAACACCCCCATAACGATTTATCGCCATATTCCCTAGTATTTTTCTACGAAATTTGGTTCACCGTGTATATGCAGATTGACAGAATAACAGACAGACAAAAAGAAGCAAAATTTTAAAAATCACTAAAAATGTATTGGCATTAAGGTCAAAATTCAAATTCAAAACCCCTCTTGGTCATCTGAAGCAAAACTAAAACCACAAGATTGTAATCATAATTATTCTACAATTCCCCGGTTTATTTTTATATTATTTATAAAATCAATACTTACCCCCGTAGTACATGCGATATGAAAAAACAAACAGCAGAAAACAGCAAATTACCAAAACTACCTAAATATATGTATTGTACATAAAACAAAGGCAAACGCGTATTGTTTTGTCTGGTAATTTTCATGTTGTTCGTGTTTCATTGGGTTTCATTATTTTTATTTTCCATTCAGTAGTTTTGCACACATTTTGAAAATTATAAAAGCCCGGATTATGTAATAGGGCAATGGGGAGGTCGCACACAAAAAATGCTTCGCACTTCAAACCTTCATTGTTTTTATATCTAATTTATTTCTTTATATTATTAGTAGGAAGTTTATAAAATAAAGGGTTTTCCAATAAGCAGTGGCGGCTTGTGGCATAACATAAAATAAAGTCTTATAGGTACTTAATAGGTAGCTAAAATTAATAGGGATATCCCTACTTCGTCAACTACTACTATTACTTTGTAATTATTGTGCTAAATTTTCTTTCTTTTTTCTTTTTTTATTGTTACTTTGTAATTATAAATAATTTTCTTTGAACATGTACTAATTTATTGTAATTTGTTCAAGATTTGCTTTGTGTTCAATTTGAATTTCACGTGTGTTGTTGCTAAGGTTAAGTGGTAGAGTAGCCTAAACTTCGCCTTTGTAATTTCATTCATTGTGTTTTTTTCTTCTTTTTTTTTTTGTAGTAACATTTTATATTATATTATTATGTTAAAAGTTTTTTGTAAATTAAGTCAAATATCTAGAGAACTTATATGGCCTTAACTAGATCAAAATTGTTAAGACCAGTGGCGTTAGGGGACAAGTTCTGAGAAATATTGCCGCACCTGCTTTAAACACTGTATATGATGGAGAGCAAAACCGATATCTACTATTTTACCTCCGAGATATTCCATATACTATAACCACAAATTCAAAACACAAAGCGATAGATAAAATGTATTTATATTCTAATACATTCTGTGAAAGGGTCGTTGTGTTAGAAAACACACTAGAACGTGTTTCTGAACCCTGGAAATAGCGAAAATCGAATCTTATACTATCAAGGAAGATAACGTCGTGTTGTACGGACGAAAACAGATATCCTCTGAAAAATTTGTGAAAATACGGCTTTTACAACGTTGTGCATTGAATTTTTCAAAACATTTTCACACACTACCTAGTTGAAAACAAATTCATTATTACGGTAAAATTCTGGTATAGTCGATAAAACCGAGGATTAGCAAGGTTCAGCATTCGGAGAAGTTTCTTCCTATTATACACGGGCTTTCAAAGAAGATGCGGCAATACGATCACTCAAGCTATGCCCCTCTCAAACAAAATCGGACGTTGTCAAAGAATTTTGTTTCGTTTTTATTGGACCATTCTGATTTCCTGTCCAATTTATAATATTTTTTAATATTTTTTAAAAGTTGAGCATATTAGTCGCAATAGTTCATGTAATTACTCACGTACAATGATCAGTAACTTTGTGTTACTCGTTAGTGAACCATGCTAGGTTTTAGTCCTGTTTGAGGCCTTCTAAATCCGTTTCTTTTGGCGTCATCCCATTCTTAAAATAAAAATTCGTTCAATTACAGTAGTATTGCTTTTATTAGGTTACTCTTTACGACTGGTAGCATTTATATACAACACATTTATCCATATCACAGTGTTCTTAGGTCATGTCATGTTACCAAAATGAAAATGATTTAACTTTTCCATTTAGTTTAGGAAATGTGATTTTTTTATTTCAGCGTTTTCATTTTACACACAAAATTTAATCAGTTTAGTCGTTTCTGACATGCAAGGAGAGAACGAATAATTATGCACCATCTAGTACTGGGAAAACACAGTAGCGTGCGGATGATTTTACCGAATTAAAAAAAATCTGTTTAACAAAAGACAAAATCTTCAAGATTAAAGAGGTTCTGTAGATTTAGATATCGGAATTCTACTTTTATAAAAGCATAGAACAAACCTTCATCTTTTCATTAAATCAAAATTATCATTAAAAGATATATGAAGAATTTATTTAAATCTTGGAAACAATTTACATTTATACTCCTATAATAAACTCCAACTCCAGTTCAATGATGGACTAGGATATCTTTACCTTAAAAACTTTATCTTATCGATAATTTATTTTCGTAGTATCATAATTTGTGAGAATAGGTTATATCCTAATGTGAATACAACCCACACATTAGTCCAGCAGAAAACTTTTCAATTTTCCGATACAGGATTTCCCACATAAATTGAATTGTTATTACAGAAGAGCGAACAGCTTCACTAATAACATTATCAAGTGTGGTCTCAATAGGGCCATATATCACACTGAATAACGTCCTATATAGACCCTAGACTCTCTCTCTCTCTCTCTGTTACATAATGGCTCTTAAATTTGCTGCTCGCTTTGGCATCAGGAAAGTTTATACATCAGAGAGGAGATTGTTTTCAATATCCGAAAGGACTTTTTATATTAAATACACCATACGGAAATGGATAATTAATATTGATTCGTTTTTGGAATTGTTTATTTATATTTATTTTAATCAAACGCTAATATCACTTGACCGAGTTATTGAGCGAAAATCTTCTTTGCTCATACCGAAAATGTGACTAAAAATGACATCCTCAAACCATGTTTTGGCACTATATAAAAATCCATGATGCTGTGATCATATGATAATAGAAGGATCACATTTGCATTTTTTTATATGATGCATGTTTGCCTTATTTCTTGAAAGCTCGAACACCAAGTTAAAATTTAGTAAGGGCCAGTATGATTGAAGTCGTCTCTACAATCTTTGCAATTTTAACCAAGACATCCAATGGCTATTAATTTCTTTTAATGTTTATGAATTTTTAATAAAAACCCTGCAATTTATAAAGCCAGCTCTTGTTTTCAAATCCAAATATATTTGATAGACTATTATTAAGAATTTCTGACACTAAAAACTTATTTTGCATTTATATTTGGTTCACATTTTGTAATTTAGATGTGTATGATACTGTGACTTTCAAAAACAAATCTCCTTAAATCCAATTCAAGAAAATAACCGACAATGCTTTTAACTGTCACAGATCTGAAAGCAGTTTCCGTAAATCGTTCTTTTCGTTCTACTTTATGCCACATCAAATGTTAAATTGACTGCAAAACACTTTTATTAGAAGGAATTCTCTCACAGAAAACGACCAGAAACAAAATTGACATCTTTGCTTCAATGCAGCATTTTATATATGTAGGTATGTAACAGGATTTACCAGAAAAAAATGAAGAAAACTATTTTGACTATTTAAAAGAATCGGTTGTGTCCGCTAAAAAATATATGACCTGTATCATTTTTTGATTATTTCCAATAAACTAACTAATAAAAAAATATTGCCAGAGCCAGGATTCGAACTCAGAACCTTCCGCATGCGAAACGCACGCTCTATCAATGACACCACAAAACCCTCTTTGAAATTATTGTATTATAATTGTACATACACAAAGGGTGTATAATAAACAAATGAAATTTTGTACACTAACTAACCATTGTATGCTGGATAACATGGTTCTAAAACAGTTTTCAAAAATTGACCAGAGGTTGGGGGAAAAAAGTTGCCCCAATTTTCTTGTACGTACAGTTTTACATAATAAATATTAAACTTTACGAGCTCAAGTCAATCGGAAGGATCTTTTTTTCATATATTTGAAAATTCAATTTTAGCAGATGTAAATCGGTACACCCTGTATAATTGACGTTTAAATGAGCCACCTTCTAAAAGGAAACGTAGTTTCGAATCAATATTGAACACATAAATAAATATTATACATCGCTCTAAATTAATAGAGGGAAAATATTTTAGAGCTTACAGATAAACCCAATTTCTACTAAAAGCATGACCAAAGTGAGCTTAATGCAATAAAGCAGTAAATGCATATACGTGAACGTAAAATAACTGACAAACTTTGAAGTATAAATCAAAGTTGTGTTCCCTATACATAAAAGTTTTTTTCAAACATGCATTTCTTTCTCAAAGTATGTATTTTGCGAGGTTCGTTGGTAATAAATATAAATAAAATAACAGATCGAGCGTAAAATGCATCAAAGTGCTTTTTGCATATTTTCAATAATATTGCATGGAATTATAGAGTTGAAATAACATTTTTAATATACCAGGTGTCCCTCTGCTATATTGAAAAAAGTACAAATCAGAAAACTAAAAATATTTTTAACATGATAAGGGTCAACTTGCTCATTTTAAATGACAACCTGTATATTTTTCTAGCTAAGTTAAAAGTGTATAGATCTTCATGGGGAATATTTTGAAAAACAATAAAGTGATTTTCGATGATTAATATTTGTTTTTGTTCTCTAATCCCGAAACATAAAAGTCAACCCTCGTATAATGTAAAAAATAGAAACTAAACTATCTAACTCCATCTGTCTAAGAACGACACCGATGCGATGCCGTTGGTGAGACAGGCACATATAAACTTCAAAACTAGCAACGGAGCAACTTCAGTTACAAAGAGAAGGAGTTTCCAAATCATTTTGCGTTGTATGCTGTTCACAATAATGAAGTTGCGATTGTTCGCGAAAGTGCGGTGACAAAATTCAATGCAGAAGTTTTGCTTGAATAATATACGTTTATCGGAATCTTGACGTGCGGCATGGAGTTTATACTTATTTAAGTTTTGCGTTTAATGTATTTTGTATGCGAATCTGATATTGCTTTTTATGCTCCAAAATGGTCTCCACAGGGTGACAGATGATGATGATTTCATGGAAAGCACACTTAGTCATTTTGTCAAAATATAGAGCGTGATTGCTGGTCGATGGTACCTTAGAAGTTTTCGGAAAAGTCACCACATCATTGTTTTGAAAATTTAAGTGACCCAATAAATCAGTCAAATTTCTTATACCCTACATATTATTATATTTTAGGATTCGCCATCAGTTTTAGAGTATTTTATTTCAACATTTCTCTATACCTACCTTCAACTCCGACTCCGACTGTGTGAAGATAACATAAATACGGATCCTAAAATGTTTTGGTCATATATTAACGCAAACAATCGTGACTCTCGGATACCTGGTCTAATGAACGATGGCAATCGGACTATTGATGACCCTCAACAAATTGTTGAGGCATTTGCCAGCTATTTTGAGAGCGTTTTTGTCGGATCGGAGGACAATTATGCTGCGAGATCTGACTTGGTGGCAAATCGCGACTATCTCTTATATGACATTTCTGAGGAGGAGATTTTTTGGGCTGCCCGAAAATTGAAAAATAAGTTTACTTCTGGTCCGGATGAAATACCCTCTTTTTTTGTAAAGGATACAATAACTGTCCTTTCCACTCCCCTATCTAAAATTTTTAATTTGATTTGCAGGACTTGGTTTGCGCAGGATTGGAAGGTTGCGAAGGTGTGTCCGATTTTAAGAGCGATGACAGGGCTTGTATTTGTAATTATAGACCTATATCCATATTATCAAATTTCTCAAAGCTGTTTGAAATTATTTTATATCAGAGGATTTATAGAGTGACAAAGCCTAATCAACACGGTTTTATCGGTGGCAGGTCCACGCTTACTGATCTGTCTTTGTTTACACAATTTTCTTCAGAAACTGTTGATGGAGGAGGGCAGGTCGATATGATTTACACGGACTTTGCCAAAGCATTTGACAGAATAAATCACGTGGTTCTGTTGAACAAGTGTTTGGGCTTGGAGCTGGATCTGTTTCGCTAATCCATTCCTATATCACTAATAGATCCCAATATGTTCTGCATAATGGATATAAATCGTCAAGATACCATATGTCATCTGGTGTTCCGCAAGGGTCGGCCCATTATGACTACTGAATTGTCAGAGAATGCTCGTTGCGGACGATATGAAAATATTTAATTTCGTTAATAATCTTGACGATTGTAATCATTTGCAGCGTGATATGGATTTGGTTCAATGCTGGTGTGAGGAAAACAAACTAAACTTGAACTCTTCCAAGTGTAAAGTTATCTCATATACGAGAAAAAAAATCAAACATTCATTTGGAGTATACGATTGGTGAGACGATTTTTAATCGTCCTGAGTCCATTAAGGATCTTGGTGTGACCTTTGATAAGAGTCTTTCATGCGATATACATATAAATAACATAATTCTGAGTGCATCTAGGTCTTATGGCTACATTGTGAGAAATTCCAGATCTTTTGAGAATATGGGTACAATAAAAACCTTATACTATGCTTATGTCAGGTCAAAGCTGGAATGGTTTCCATATTATAACTGTTACAATGTTTCTGTTGAGAGAGTTCAGCGTAAGTTCTTAAAATACTTATGTTTCAAAACTGATCGATCATATCCAGAAAGAGGAATAGAGTATGACATCTTGTTAACAAGATGTCAAATACAAAGTTTAGAATTAAGACGAAAAATTCATGCAGTAAAATTCCTTTTTAATATATTGCATAGTAAGATTGATTGCGCTGAACTCTTGCAAAAGTTGTATTTGTTGGTACCAAGGCAAAATTCGAGATCTTCTAATTTATTTAATAACGACCGACCTAGGACCAATTTGTTGATGAAGTCGCCTGTCTACACAATGTGTCAGACATATAACTTAATAAGCGATGAGAGTGATATTTTTTTTAACACAGTACTGTTTTGGGTGTTTTGAATGAACATTCAAGTTGAATGTATGATGTTTCTTTTTTTCTGTGTTGGTTTATTTGTATTGTTATTATTAAGATTAAGTAATTTTGTAAGATTGCTCTGTAAATGGATTTTCTGTTGAGCAATAAAGCAATTATTATTATAATTGTTTTTGAATAAATAATTTATTTTGAATTTTTTTGGTCCAAAACAGGTCACCGGAAAATATTCTCCATTTTGTCGGTTGAATAGACAGAATTTTGAATTTTGGAACGTAGTTCAATAACATCTTAAGAATATCAAATATCTTGAGATATTGACGCACTTGGCTACAGGGTGGTCGCAAATTACTGTAGTATGCTCATACTACTAAAAATAGAACTAATATAGCTGGAACAATTTTTTTTTTGTGCTACCCGATATGACAAAACACAACTCTGTGAAAATATGAGAAAGAAAAAACTAATAATAAAAGAAGCAATATAAGAGGATTTTTCCCAGCTTTAATCTCTTTAATATCACTAGCTTAACTGCCCCAGCTTTTATACTTTTATTTTGTTTCATACAAAATATGAATGTGAGAATAGAAACTAATTAAATTTTGTTTTGAAAAAAGCTTTACAGAAAGTTAATAACTCTGCAAATATAAATAAACTAGCGGAACTTTGTGGTATAATGTAACTTTTAATTACTTGTTTAAGTTGTTGTGCGTCTGTTGTGGAATTCAATGAATAGATTGTACCTATGCCTGTATTTGAACATGTTGAGACCTCCCCAGCAATTAACGTACGTCTTTTCATTTAGGAATTATGTTTTTTTACTGATTGAAGCGTTCTTGTTGATAAAACGACCTGTATACCCTCATTAAGACGAAAAGCTTGCGCTTTGTGCTTAATGATTTTGCTACTGAACCATAAATATCGCAGCATTCACTATTTTTAATATACGTGATCCCATCAATATCGCATGGATTATAAATGAATCCATAAACGTGCAGCACATTCCTTAAAGCGATACTTTTATTACCAGGACTTATAATCGACGAATAGAACTTTTTTAACGTAGAATAAAAATTAGATTCTCGACATGCGTTCCGCTAACAGTTTTAGCATTGTTAGGGGACAATTTAAACTCACTCAATACAAATTGTACCTAGAATTTTACGCAGAATTAAAAAATAGGGTGTTCTATTTGAAATTAGCAAGTTTACATCAACTTTCGACCTTAGTACATCCCTAAATTGTCATAATTCCCAATAACTATCGCGATTTTGGTCAATCGTTTGAAGTTTATATCTGATTATTTCCGCAGAGACCCAAATCTTTATGCAAAATAGGGTGTGATGACGGTTTTGGAATGCTTAATTCCAAATGAACGACGAGGAATGGACAAACCTGGGTTTTCTTCAACACTTTCGGCTACAGCAGCAATATTCTCGGCTATTCTTGAGCGACGTGCACGGGTTTTATTCTTCACATGACTAATTTGTCCCAACAGCTCGAATGTTTCCACCAATTTCTGTATTGCGGTCCGACAAGGTGCTTCACGACGGACGATCCAAAAATGTTCGAGTTTTACGAATCGTCTCTGCCAAATTTTCACAATTTTTATAGTGAATTTTAAAGCATGTTCTTTAGCCCGGTTTCACCGGATGAGGTTTCCAAAACAATTCAAAATCTGCCACAAAAAAAGTCTACAGGTTTAGATTCCATACCAATTAAGATAATAAAGAGATCTGCTGAAACTTTCAAGCCCATTAATAGCGGAATTGACAAATATGTCGATGCAATGTGGCACTTTTCCTGAACAACTAAAGACTGCACTCATTGTTCCTGTCTATAAAAAAGGCAGTCCCACGGCTATTGAAAATTACAGACCTATAGCTTTGTTAAGTACGTTCTCGAAGATTATGGAAAAAATAGTGGCGGAGAGAATTTACGGATTTTTAAGTACTTAAGTGTGGGGTCTTAAGTAACTGTCACGCTGATATCAGGTAAGCGAAGTTATTATGAAAAATGATGTTTATTTTTTAATTTTAACTAAAGTTAAGTTTTTTTAATCAACACTCTTTTTAAGAACAGACATTAAACTGCCAATCACCCTGTATTTACCCAGTTTTAGGTTAGACAAATGTGACTTACATTTTAATATTCATAATCATAACCAATTTCTTTAAAGTTTTCAAATCCTTACGAACGTTTTTAGCGGTTTGTGCATCAACTAGAATTCCTCTGTCATGAAGATAATACTACAATATTACACAAGAGCGGCAGAACATAAGAAAATAATGTAATCAAATTGTATTACAGTGTCTCTAAACTTGTCAAGTCTAATAAAAATTCTACGAATTGGTTAAGGGAATGAAAAACTTTAATAATACAAGAAGGCACTTTAAAATATTATTCTGTATTTAGGTACATCGCGAAAAACATATTACAGAGCTTTAACAACGTAATGTCTGTAGCTGAAAATTCTGAATATTTAGAAATTATTAATCAAACACAAACAAATCAGGGTCGATAATAATTTACGATAAAATATCGCTTATTTTTTATTTAACACACACCAATATACTTAACGAAAAAAATTCTTGAGGTTGATGGTGGGCATTTTCCATTTAGAAACGGGTTTCCAACCGAGGCGACGTGATCTAACTATTCAAATAGGCCACCTCAATCTGAATATTTTATTAAAGTAAAAGCTGGTTTGCTATAAAAAAAGATGCCCAAACGTAATTTCCATCTTTAGATAGCAGAAACGGGTTAGTTTTTCCTTCATCCAATTTAAGGAAAGCTCAGCTAATATTTACTTTAAAACAAATAGACAATAAGTTGTTAACTTTGTTTTTTAATATTTGTTTCAGTTAAATAATATACAACATGTAGTAGATACAGGGTGTAACGAGACACGTCAGTTTTGGGTTTTTTTTTTTTACCGGCAAAACATAAAAACAATATTGTATTTAGATCCATACCTTGAGCACAGCATTAATAAGTACAGCATTTCGACTCCACGTTGGCACTTTGAAATAAACAGTGACGTATGATGCCGCCATTTTGGGTTACAAGGCAGGTCCTGACTAAGAATAATTATAGTTTTCGGTTTCTAACCACAGTACTGTATTTTCATTTTCGTAAAAATATTTAAGTACATAATAATATTGCTGTCAATTTCAGAAATATTTGTGGTGTGTCATAGTGATTGAAAACAGCCTTGAGTGGTGGTATCAGTTAAATGTTGACATGATTGGGTGATTTTTAATAATAATAATAAACACAACAATAATACAGACATTTTTATAAAAGTTGAAGCAGTGCTTCCTAACTTAACCTAAATGTAATTTATATTTTAGCTTAAACCTATCTGAAAATAGTTTTACATCGCTGGCCAAATTAAGTAGGTAGCTTATGTTTACAAATTAATTTGTTCTATTACGTGTCAGACAGCGCTCTTAAACGAAAACCCCTGTAAACTTTTTATATTCTCCGGTAGAGCGTTGTAATATTTAAACCGTATAGGAAAATGACCGCTCAAAGATTGATGTTGAGTCTAGCCGTGGCGTAATAACAGTTTTATGAGGAATATTCACATCATACACCGATCCCCGGAACTTCAATATTTCATATAAGTATTCCGCCTATTTCCATCTGATGATTTTTATTAATCAAAATTAGTGAATGAAAATCCGACGTTGTTTCATTCTTAACCAGCCGATTTCCTTAATCTTATTGCTAGCCTCTTTCACCCCTACGAATTCCACATACAAGCCGTGTGTCTGAATTCTGCATCAACTGAATCCTGTTCTCAGCAATTTTAGTCAAACAAGGGCCATATATATATATTGTCAATAATATAACCCCTAGCTGATTGCGATATCATGCTATCTCGCCACGAGACAACTTGCGTTTATGTTTTACTTTCATTTAGTTTAAAAACATATTAGATCCTGCCATTTCGTAATATAAATTTTACGGTTATACAAACAGTTGTTATAAACGTAAAATTATCTAGTATTCATCTTTATTTTTACTTATTACTCACCTAACAGGATCTGTGGGGAAGCGAAAAAAATGTTTAGAGCAAGTGTACCGCTTATTGGGACCACATTTTGCAGCACACACATGTCCTCCCTGATTGTTCATTGTTTTAATCGTAAGATACGTTAATAAAAATAAAATCCTTTTAATTCTCACGAACACTATACCAAAAAGACAAAACACAGAATTAGATTTAAACACAATAGGTGGAGTGAACGGTATTTATCTACGTCTATGTGATTATTGTGACGTTGTAACCCATAATGGCGGCATGCGCGACGAAATGCGCAGGACGGCTCGCAAGCGGAAAGTCAGACTACTGTATTATTTATTATACTGTGCTTTGGGTACCAATAAACATAGTGATCTACCTTCCAAAATTCAAGATTATGTCTATTCAATCGACAAAATGGCGGGACCAAAAAAATTCAAAATAAATTATTTATTCAAAAACAGTTGAAGATAGTTAAAATACTCCAAAATTGATGGGAACTCCAAAAATATAATAATATATAGAGCGTTCCATTTAAAATAAGAAATTAAAATTGTCGACCAGCAATCACCCTGTATATTAATCCTTGCTTTAATTTGATTAGCAAATATTATGGCTATATGACCAACATTTATTATTGACTATTAGGAATGCATTTTCCATATGATTGTTTTATGCAAATTTTGGATAATGTGGTTGAATTTCCGGTCGACAGTGGTTGTTTAGGAATTCATATGATAGAAACTGAACATATGTGAGTTTGCATGTTCATACATCTGTTACTGAAACACAAATATCTAACGATTCCATTTATGTAAATATTAATTGTGAACAGGAACGTATAAAGAGACTATTATAAGTTCCTTAAACCATGTAAGCTTAATATATTTCTATATAACTTATCTATGAATATACGATTGTCATAATTTTGTACACAACTAAACGGAAGTTACTACAAGGTATTTCCGGTTAGTTCTGCAACAATACTACAGTTGAAACCGGAAGCACGCGATATGTTAATCTTAAGTTATAATTTGTAAGGATCAAATATTTATATTTCACGATATAAGTCGATTCAGGAAACTAAAATTGTTTTTTACAATCCGAGCCGTAGCTCTTAATATTTATTGAATTACAAGTGATTTTTGTATTGGACGCAAAATATATGGCAGTGCCTCACTAACTTTTTAACCAATTAACATTTTTTTACTGTTAAAAAATGGAGCACAGATTGATAGATAAATACGCGCGTTAGCAGTCGACATTTGTTTTAGTTTCATACTGCATAATGTTCCTCTTTGCTTTGACTCGTATGATTATTGCTTCGATCAGATTACTTACAATTTCAATGCGACTTCTTACTGTTATCTTCATTATACCTGGAGACAGCTTACGTTATATTCTTCATCAGAAGATGAACTGGTTTCGTCGCATTCGTGTGTATATGTTTCGCTAAGATTTGATTTGTTTCTTGCTTGGGTTTCACCGTCCTTTCTTGAATATATGGGGTTATTTGTCATGACTTGATAATCGAAATCAGTAAATCTACACATAACCTCAATTTAAAACTACGTTAACCCGCATCACAACGACTGTAAGCATTATTTAAATTTAATTTACCTGGAAATGATAAGGTTTATTTAAGACATCTGAAAATCGACCTCAAATTACTGATGAATATGTTATTTTTCAGTTGTGCCCAGGGCGACTATCTCAAGATATTTCTGCACTTGGAAAGTGCCGCCATCAACGAATACACACCCTGGGAATCGCTGTTGTGTGGAAAACTAGCGGATATTCCAACCATATTGTATTCGTCAGGACCTGGGCTGGTTCTTGAATTTCACAGTGGAATGGTTACAGGAAATTCAAGTGGATTTTCTGGGACTTTTCGATTCATAGATAAACGTAAGTATAAGGCGTAATTTGAATGGAAATAGTTCGTTGTTATAATATAATCGGTCATGGCGTGAATAATATCATTGTCCTGTCTAAATTTCACAACCCTTCAGGCAAGGAAAAAATTTCAATTTTTTGATGCTTTTGCTCGGTATAGGACTATAGAACGCTATCATTCAAGCCCTAAGAAACTATCCTTAATGACCCTGCTTCCGCATGTCGTTTGGCATGCAAATAGCCCTTCATAATATCATTTCACAACCCTTGAGGCACGGAATCAACACACCAAAATCAAAACAAACATTACCACTCATCAGCAAAGTAGTCCTCCAGCGAGTAATAGGCCTTCTCAAGAAGAACGCGCTTAACAGCCTCCCTAAATTGCTCGGGATTTTTTACAGCCGTCAAGTTTGGCGGCAAATGATTGTACATTCTGCGACTGTCATAAAGGAGTGATTTCTTTACCAAAGCAGACCTCGGTATAGGCAAGTGCACCCGCTGAACTAGGGATAAGGGTGACTAGGTGGAGCTGAGCTGTTAATGTTTCTTACATTTTTATGAATAAGACATACAGTTTCTAAAATGAAAAGTGATATAAGAGTCAGTATTCGATGTTTTTTGAATAATTCGAACAGCCCGCTTCTGCAGTGTAAATATACTCTTAAACAAAGTTTGGCTACAAGTACCCCAGAACGCTATTCCATATCGAAGATACGCCTCCACTAAAGAAAAATACACATTTCGTGCAACTTTCAGTCCAAGAGCCCCTGACACAACTCTCAAAGCATAACAGCCAGATGAAACCTTTTTGCCTAACAGTTTAACATGTTCATCAAACTTCAGCTTTAATTCAATTTGGAGTCCCAAAAATTTAACACAAATAGGACTATTAATATGGTTATTTTCAAATAGCAAATCATCAAATTTAAAATTAAAAGATAATACATTGTTTCTGATAAATTAAATAGGAGATAATTCGAATCGCACCATTCCTTTAACTTTCCCAAATCACTTCGAATGTTTTCTTTGACAACATTAGCATCTCTATCATGCCAAAGGAGTGTCGTATCATCCGCAAACAGCGTAAAGCTTCCCGTTAGTCCAATAGTGGTAATGTCGTTAATATAAAGAAGAAAAAGAACAGGACCCAAAACAGACCCCTGTGGCACTCCGCAAGGCACACACATACTATCAGACATACCACTTTCAAACCTGACCAGTTGCCTTCGGTCAGTCAAATAAGAATGAAACCAGTCCAAAGGTGCACCCCTAACACCATAAAACTCAAGCTTCCTGAGAAGGATGCTGTGATCTACACAATCAAACGCCTTTGAGAAATCGCAAAATACTCCGGCAACTGCTCTATTCTCATTGAGCTGGGAATAAACATTCTCGAGAAAAGAAAATATGGCATCCGAAGTGCTCCTGGCGCTCTGGAAGCCAAACTGCTCCGATGTTATTATATTATTGGCTCTGAGAAAACTGAGGAGTCGCTTTTTGACTCGCTTTTTGACTAGCTTTGGGCCTGAAATTTGATGGATTATCAGTTTCACCACTCTTATGTAATGGTATAACCAATGCGGTTTTTAGGCATGCAGGAAATACACCTCGTAAAAAAGATAAGTTTATAGCATCGATTAAGGCTCTAAGAGCAGACAATGGTAAGTTTTTATTGCTGTAATCGCAATTCCATCAATTCCACAAGAGTCTCTCTTCCTGATCTCAGCAACAACCTCAATCATCTCCGCCAAATCCACAGCAGACAAACAAAATGGACCATCCCATAGACGCTTTCCCATATAGCTTAAGGCGTCGTTCTTTGGTTTAATTGATTCCGTCAGCCTTCTACCAATGGAACAATAAAATGCATTAAGATCGTTTGCGTCCACATCGGGCTCCACAGTCTGAGTAGCATTTCTACCTCTAAGATCATTTACTATCGACCAATATTCCCTGGTTTTATTATTTGCATGGTGGATACGAGAATCAAAATATTTAGATTTCGATAGTTTCATTAATTTCCAATATATTGATCGATATGTTCTATAATAATTCATTAGATCTGTTGAATAAATATATTTTTTAAGGTAATGCAAGCAACGCAAATTTTTTCCAGAGATTCTAATTCCCTTTGTTATCCACTGCTTTCCCTTTTTAGATTTTAATGGACCCAACCTAAAACACCTCTCGAAAACCTGAGACACAATCCCATGAAAAGCATCAAATGGATCACTTGCGAAATTAACCCCGAACCAATCAATACACCCACACTCAGTCCTGAATCTCCCGTAATTCTGCCTGCTAAATATCCGTCCACACCTGACTCGGCCCCCACGATCCGCAAGCGGTAACATAATCCTACAATATACGCCGTCATGGTCAGATATACCAACAGGGATTACTTCACAACTAATAAAATGCTCTGGAATATTTGAGCACACATAATCAATCAGAATACTCGAGGTCTTAGAAACCCGTGTAGGTTCACTAACATGCATATTTAGATCACAAGCCGACAAAATATTTACAAGATACCCTGTATAGTAATCGTAAATTTGGTCTTTGGAATTGTAGTTTCGACACAAGCAGACGTTTTTATAAAGAATGACTTTTTCTTCTAAATCGACAAATAAAAAAGTTTTTCCTCTTCCAAACTCTATCCTTGGACACATTGTATACAATATATATAATAGTTAATTGGCTTAGATATAATCCATTCCGAATACGTTAATCAGCATTAAGCGAATAGGTAATTGATTATAATTCATACTGATAATAATAATTACCTAATTTCCAAATTAATTTATTAGCTCCAACAAACAATATTTTACGAACGATTATTTTTGAAATATCGCACACGTTTTTTAAAGCTTCATTTAAAATTAAGTACAGATTGCACGAATAACGATTTTTGGAGAATTGTGTGAGAATCCAAATTTTATTTTTATTAAACATTTTCCGCAAAGTGTAGTTCAAACATTTTAATGTCGAGAATTCTTGTTGTTTTTATGTATACCACTGATGATAACATGCTTATATGTCGAAACATATATGGTGACTTGCTTTATTGATTAATTTATACAGAGTATTTTAAAAGTTATGAAAAACTGCATTAATTTCGTACATTTATTGAACGAGTGAAATAGAATGAATTTTATAATAATCAACAACTAGTAAAAAACATATTGTTATTACATGAAAATTCGCGATGAATTTTCACGCGTAAACTAACTCTAGAGCAAAATATGTGATAATATATGAGTATTATACAACAATGCAGTCACAAACCGTTCATATAAATCATTTTTACTTGCGAAATAGCCAAATCATGTATTTGTTGGATTTAACTGGGCGCGAATCGTGTACATTATTGTACTGTTTACATCGCTATTTTCTATACTGATAGTATTTATCAAACAGAGAATTTATTAAGCCGCGTCATAAATGAAAATCCATTTTCATTTATAACTAATGAATGTTATTTGCAGCGAAATATTCTTCCAGAAGCAGCTACTGGTACTCATGGTTATAAATACATTGTCCTCTCTCTTACGAAAGTTTTTCCTGATATTATCTATGATTTTTGAAAAACAAATTACTGTACACCAGTTACCAAATCAAAACATGCTTTATTGTTGTAAATACATAGTATCTGTAAACAAAGCTAAAAAAAAATGTTATCCTATGCTAACAATAATCACACAATAAAAATCATAACAAAGCCACACCATGGTAATATCCTTAAAGTCTTAAACAGAGGCCTACAAGTGTCTCTGTTAGTTTTACGACAAACAAATCTTACTGCTCTCTTCTGCAAAACAAACACAGAGCTGAACAGATACTGACTGCAGCATCCCCAGAAAGCAATCCCAGAACGCAGATGACTCTCCACAAGAGAAAAATATGCTAGCCTTGCAGTTTCCACTCCAAGTTCATTGGCTATAACTCTAACGGCGTAACACCCTCTGGCTAGTTTCTGTCTTAAGGCCAATATATGGTCATGAAGTTTTAACTTATTGTCTATCACTAGGCCAAGAAATTTGTTAGAGTCACTAATCTCCAATGGTTCATCCCGAATACCCATCTGCTCTGGACACAAATACTTAAAGCATACTAATTTAGTTTTGCTTACATTTAGGGACAGAAGGTTTGAGTCACACCACCTCTTAATCAGCACCAGGTCCTCTGTTACTATTGTTGTCAATGAAGCAGGGTCTTTATGAGACCATAGAACAGTAGTATCGTCAGCAAATACTGTGAATTGACCTCTTATTGCAAGAGATGAAATATCGTTTATGTAGATTAGGAATAAAATGGGACCAAGGACAGAGCCCTGTAGAACTCCATGGGGTATCAGGCATTCGTCAGAGTAAATACCCATCGACCCAACAATCTGCTTTCTATTCGTTAGGAGTGATCTGAATCAATGCAAAGAGACACCTCGGAAGCCATACCTAAAAAGCTTGCCAAGGAGAATATCATGATTCACGCAGTCGAATGCTTTGCTAAAGTCACAAAACACGGCCGCGGCCACATCACCACCATTCAAGCTCAAATAGAGTCTCTCCAGAAAGGAAAACATCGCATCACTCGTGCTCACACCTTCCCGAAAGCCAAACCTTTCTATAATCCTTGAAAAGAATTGTTGCGCCCTTTCCCTCTTCTTTTCATAGTGTTCTTAACTTTCCATGATTTTTTTCTTCTAGAGTTTGCAATTGTCAGCAAATTTGAAAAAATTTCCCATGTTTGACCTCAATTTATGAGTTAATCCATTTATTTATTCGAATCCCCCTCTTCGTGCGTCAATACGACATTGACACTGTCTTGTAAGTTTTCTTGATATAAAAAAGCTTACACATTTCAGTTTCTGAGGATGTTGAGGAAATAAATATAAATGGAAAAAGTAGAAAAAGATTGTGCTAAAATCGAATGGAAAACAAATTTAAAGAAAACTAGGCAACTTGTACCTACAAAATTAAAGAAATAGAGGGATGTGAGAAATGAATACCAGCTAGCCTATTCCTCCAATTCCTAGAGCATCGTAAAATTGCGGTATAACCGGAAGTACTAGATTCTTGAAAACATTTTAGCCGAATTGACCCCGTCGACCTAAGTACTGCACCAGATTTTCAGATTGTTCTTCGGTGGGACAGCCGATATAGTCTGAATAATGTTGATAGAAATAAATGAATGTACAAAAAAAAACACAACCATATATATTTTTGTTCGAAACCCTGCATTTTTGCTGTTTAATTCTCTATTGTTTTTTCGCAACTGTTAACATCCCTAGACTGACAGATAATTAATTGTTTTTCAAATAGATCCGGTTAGTTATTTCCACATTCGTGAAATATCCAGTTTAGTTGTTTACATTTCCAGCAAGTCGTCGATATAATCAATTGAAGGTGTTTTACACAATATACAATACAGATGTTTCCTAACAAATAAAAAATAATAATAAAGAATTAAATAATAATAATATATGAACTAAATTAATAATACGTTACTGAGTAGCAAAAAAGAATATTTGTTTTCTGCCGACACTATGAGAAAATTGAATTTTACTGCTTCCATAGGGACGAGAAAGTATGCATTTCTAAGGCTAGCGCTACAAAACACTCAAAAATGGCTAGGCAAGAAAATTATTTTTATCTATTTGTAATAGATGGCGGCACAATAATAAAAGCTATTAACAATGATGACAGACCAATGTGACAGTGGTTGTCAAAAATCGAGCGCGTCGTGAAATATTCAATTTGAATTTGATTCATCATTTATATAATAATTATGGAACATCTGATTGATCGTAGTGACGAGGAAATTGAGTATTGTACCCCGCCTGAAATTCTCGAGAAAGCGAACGAAGTTTCGATGAATTTGCTGCCGGAAAAATCAAGAACCAAATATGAACTTCAGTATAAACTGTTTATGGATTGGTGTAGTGCTAAAAACGTTAAAAAGTATAGTGAAAATGTGATTTTGACGTATTTATCGGATCTTTCACAAAAATACCAATCTTCAACACTGTGGTCAATTCATTCCATGTTAAAATCTACGCTATTAGTTAAAAATAACGTAAACATTAGAAATTTCAACAAAGTGACTGCCTTTTTAAAGAAGAAATCTGTTGGCCACATGGCAAAAAAGTCAGAAATTTTCGACCAACGGGACATTGAAAAATTTCTTGAAACTGCACCGGATGAAATACATTTAATGACAAAGGTAAGCAATAATCTCATGAATCAAAAACTATAATTTTACTTTTCAAAAATATAATTTTAGGTAGTGTTGATTATAGGAGTGGCCGGTGCTTGTAGAAGTATTGAACTCACAAATATGATGACAGATCATGTGGTTAATAAAGACGATATCTTAATAATTCACGTTCCAGACACAAAAACTCATAAGCGGCGAACTTTTACTGTATGCAACACAGAACAAAAAGAAAATACTACTGACGTTGTATCAATATGCAAAAAGTATTTTAGTCTACGCCCCAAAAATATGAATTCTCGACGATTATTTGTGAAATACAGTGCTGGAAAATGTTCAGCCCAAAATGTAGGACATCATACAATTGGTGCAATTCCTTCTAAGATAGCTTTTTATTTAAACCTACCAAATTTCAAAGAATATACTGGACATGCGTTCAGAAGGACATCTGCCACACTTCTTGCCGATTCAGGAGCTGATATATTGTCACTGAAAAGGCACGGTGGATGGAAATCAGCGTAGCAGAAGACTACGTGGAAGACTCAATAAATAACAAAATTAGAGTAGCTAAAAAATTTTTGGATTGCAATCATCAACCTACATCAAAAACACCCTCGAACGGTTTGCCTGCTGCGACCACAACATACCATTTATTAAAAGCACATGATGAGCCTGAAAAGAGTACTGAAGCTGATATTATGAAAAGCTCAGTAACTACTGACGGTTTATCAGCTGTAGTTTCGAGCAAAAATTCATCATCAGCTTTAACAAGTAATATTACAGAGCAGCTACAACTGTCTAATTTATCTAAACAGGGAATCACTTTTACTAATTGTACAATTCAAAGTCCCATTTTTAACATAAATATATCAAACAATACAGATTAGGTTTGTTTAATTAGTTGTACTTTATATAGTTAATAATAATACTCAGGCTGAGCCTGCCTTTGAATTGTGAGGTTTTGTTTCTTGCGAAGTTTGTTAAATCATTAGTAAGAGAGCGGTTGATTAATTGTTCTTTTATCGTTATTTAGTACCTACTGATTTGTTATTTGTTTGAGATTTGTAATTTCTATTAATTGTTAGAGTTTTGTATTTTTTTATGTATATATGTTATATTGCTCTGTAAAGGGATTATTCTGTTGGGCAATAAATTCTATTATTTTTATTATTATTTAGTACGTTTAATATTTTTTTTTGTATTACTTACAATTGTACGGTGCCGGCAGAAAAATAATGTGTAAACCATGGCGGTAAAGTGATTTTTTCAGGCTTCAAGAAGTGTCCGGGCTCGCTAAAGCTCGCCCGTACATTTCTTCTTTCAGCCTGAAAAAATGACACTTTACCGCCTAGGAATACAATATACTATTACTATATCTACACAGATTGCTAATAAATTAAATTTTCTATTTGACCAAACAACAGTCCAATTATTTCAACGAATATATTTATTGTTTTAGAATTTAAATTGTTTTTAGGTGATAAAAATTTAATTAAAATATCAGATTTAAATTAACAGAAAACAAAGGTATCCATTTAAAATTGTCCTTATTAAATTACATTCAGTTTTAGCTACTGAATTAATTTCTAAATTAAAATAATAATAATAAAATAGTGAAGCATAATAAAATTTGATACACTTGTCAAAACGTTTCAGGCAGTTACACAGGTGTCAGTAGATAGTTTTGCAGAATTTTTGCTTGCCAATATAATTAACTTCAACCTTCTTCTATGGAAGCTTCCTTTTCAGAAATCCAAAGTGTGAAATAAAGTTAATTAATATTTTTTTAAATTTACAAAGAAAAACTTATTATAATCTTTGTAAAGGCTTCATTCCATTCGCATCCCAAAAATACAGACCTTACCGGCCGACTGTTGCGTCCTTGCTCGTTTTGGATTTGGTTTGTTGGATTTAACTGTTCTTTTTTTCACATTTCCAGCATATTTCACTCTCTTTCTCTGAATATGAATTCCATTATTCTATCTGTTATCACTAGTTATTAGACAGTTGTCCAATAACTAATTCAAAAGGTGTCCAATAACTAAATTTCAATATTCTTGAAATAAAAGTCGACCTCCACACAATTATTGTGTGGAGGTCGACTTTTATTTCAAGAATATTTAACTATTCTACTCCACTTCAGTATGGACTACTTCTTTCGAACTAAATTTCATTTTATGCCCTAGTTTTGAAAAGACCTTTTCAATAAAATCATGCCTAAAAGAAGCGTAAATGACAGGAATGATTTAGACGATGCAGTCAATGATATAAGGAGCAATAATCCTTATTTGCGCCAGCGGCAAAAACATGGCGTTCCAAAATCAACGCTGGAGTTCAAATTAAAAAATCCTGGACATAAGGATACTTGCGGTCCCTTGCCCATTCAAACTGCATTAGCCGAGGTGGATTAGTGAAGTGAGTTTTATGACAAAAAACGATATAAAATTATAACTCATTGTATGCGTATTTCGCCACGAATTCATAGTGGCGAAATACCCATAATAATTCTCTGGAGAATAAACGTACCAAAAATTGCGAAGAAATAGACGGTCATTTATCAACGGATTCAAGCGAATATCGAAAACATGTTGTACAGCGCGAAGAAAATAGGTTTTCCTGAGAGTACGAACCAACTAATGAAAAAGAGACACCAACTCCTGAACTGAACAAATTTCAAAGTAGTACGGGTATAAAAAAATTCAAATATATCGTGCACTCTATCTTTCAAAATGTTGGGGAAAAATCTGTTGGATTTTTCACACAAATACGTCAACCGATACGACGCGACGCGACGGTTAAAAAGAAGAGAAGTCACATACATTTTTGTAAAGATGTGAAATTGAGGACATTACTTATACCTCAATAGGTTGCCTCTGAGACTTCATATAATGTATAGGTAGAGCTAGTACATAATATACCACATATTTCAATAGGAATTACATGACAAATACGTATTTACAACTTCAAATAAATGAAATGGTTTTGATTTCCACTAAATTTCGTCTCGTTTTTTCCAAGATATTTTAAGACTCCTCTTAAAATATCTTGGAAACCGTACATCCAAGCGTTTTTTTCAAAGAGTACCTTTTTTGTTGGGTAATAAATGAGCTATCATTTTTTGCAATTTCCAAGTCTCCAAACCAAACCTCAAAAAAATTATGAATGAAAATTTAACTTAGACATTGTGTGACTATCCCCTCTATGTTTTAAAGGAACGCGAGTGTTTTTAATGGATTCTGCGACCCCAAAAACATTCATATGAAAAAATTGAGACCGTTATTTCTGATAATGCATAGTCAGTTAGAAAAACTAATATTTTTTTTAACTCCCCTATCACCTCTAGCAATTTAGCCATGTCTTTTGAGAAACACCTGTATACAAAATAAATAAATAATGTATGTGCATTATTTTGTCTATATTTTAAGGGCTTGAAAACGGTTTTGTCGTGTCAAAACGCTCTTAGAATATCCGTATATATTTTGTAATGATTTCAGATAAAATAATTAATTGCTCTTGTATACAAGAGATTAACAATTGATTATTTTGAACATAAATGATTCTTAAACCTTCTTTTCATTTAGTTAACACACCTGTGGATAGGACCATGCTATAATTTGTATTTGCTAGTAAAACTGTAAATCCCAATTTAGATGTTGGTTCTCTGCTCTACTAATACAAATGTATACGTGCACGACACACAAATAAATAACACTCTACTAACAAAAAAAAACAGTCACTCGTATATCCTCCTGAAAAAATAGTTAAAAAATTACTATCCCAGTCCCAAATGGCACATTCTACAGTTGTAGTGTCTAGGAGAAATATTGTGGATTTGGATTTGCCGAGGCCTACCTATATTGTGATGTTTTTACGAGAGTCGACCTCGCATAACAAACTGGAGCGGTCGCACAGCTGCCATTTATTTTGTGGAAAAATGTCGCTCTGGAGGAAAAATATACAGAGTGCGCAAATTCAAATAATATTTCTATAGAAATCACGGCTGTCGAACATTATACGTACCAAGAATTTTCCGTAGAATCCTAAAAATGCAATAAATTATGCAGTAGTCTATTAGAATATGTCGCCACCATCCTGAGAATATTTCAGATGAATAGTACTCATGGGCGTCCGTCCTAATCCAAATTTTGAAATACCTGCTTAAATGTGACATGGTTTAAATTAAATATTTTAATGATTGTCTTTGAGCCATCCGTAAACCAGCAATAGTCCGCTCTTTGCAACTTAATTACTTATATTTATTGAGCTTTTGGTAAAAATACATTTTTTAATTTAATTATTGGGCTGTATTTAAATATTTTAGTAAGATACGCCAATGGGATTCCCTCTGATGTGCAGGTCAAAGTTGTAATAAATGACTTTCCCTTTGATTGATAGCCGAAAACAGAGCGAGCGTGTCTCGTTTTTCTGTTTAAAAGGGGATTGAGCTTAAACAGCTGAATCATGCGAGTGAATTTTGGTGTGAAAAACGGAAATGGAATCTAGCTTTTGACAGTTTTGTATCTCTCTTTTCTCTTACGTCCAAATTCTCTGCCCTTTGTGATGATTTCCTGTAAATGATAGACTGTTAATTACTTATTTATTAATCATAAGGTTAAAGCTTTACATTTTAAAATAAAGCCAACAAAACGTCACCTCCACAAATCCTATACCAAACCAAGGCCCCAAAAAATTGAAATCTGTTTTTCTAATAATGGGGTCGTGAAATTTACGCAGGACAATTATATTATGAAGGGCTATTTGCATGCCAAACGACATTCTTCGGAACGGTCATTAAGGATAGTTTCTTAGGTCTTGATTAGGTCCTGTATGATAGCGTCCTATACCAAACCAAGGCACCAAAAAATTGAAATCTGTTTTCCTAATAATGGGGTCGTGAAATTTACGCAGGACAATGATATTATGAAGGGCTATTCGCATGCCAAACGACATTCTTCGGAACGGTCATTAAGGATAGTTTCTTAGGTCTTGATTAGGTCCTGTATGATAGCGTCCTATACCAAACCAAGGCACCAAAAAATTGAAATCTGTTTTCCTAATAATGGGGTCGTAAAATTTACGCAGGACAATTATATTATGAAGGTCTATTTGCATCCCAAACGACAGTCTTCGTAACGGTCATTAAGGATAGTTTTTTAGGTCTTAATTAGGTCCTGTATGATAGCGTCCTATACCAAACCAAGGCCCCAAAAATTGAAATCTGTTTTCCTAATAATGGGGTCGTGAAATTTCCGCAGGACAATTATATTATGAAGGGCTATTTGCATGCCAAACGACATTCTTGGGAACGGTCATTAAGGATAGTTTCGTAGGTGTTGATTAGGTCCTGTATGATAGCGTCCTATACCAAACCAAGGCACCAAAAAATTGAAATCTGTTTTCCTAATAATGGAGTCGTGAAATTTACGCAGGACAATGATATTATGAAGGGCTATTTGCATGCCAAACGTCATTCTTCGGAACGGTCGTTAAGGATAGTTTCTTAGGTCTTGATTAGGTCCTGTATGATAGCGTCCTATACCAAACCAAGGCACCAAAAAATTGAAATCTGTTTTCCTAATAATGGGGTCGTGAAATTCACGCAGGACAATGATATTATGAAGGGATATTTTCATGCCAAACGACATACGCCTAAACGGTCATTAAGGATAATTTCTTAGGTCTTGATTAGGTCCTGTATGATAGCCTCCTATACCACACCAAGGCCAAAAAACACTGTACATTCAAAAAAAAAAGTAGCTCACTGTACATTCTACAATTTACTGCTTTAATGCATGATCCTTATGGAGAAGAGAACTGGAAGGAAAGCCGTTGTCTCTGGCGATGTAGGAGAGTTCCCGATGGAAATTATCCTCGCTCACGTGCTGCTACTGGGTTGATTTGTCAAATTCGTGAACTCAAATAAAAGAACAATAATAATATACCGTTATCTCTACAGCATACTCTCCGATACTACAATCCTAACTCCATGTCCAATTTACGTCTTTACAAGAAGCAAAAGTGACCACTTGAGAGTGTGAAACAATAACAGAGAATTTTCTCGACTAGACACTGACTGCATTGTAAATTGGTGCAAACAAAGCGAAGTAATAATGACACGACGTTGAACAAATGGGAATACTTGAAATGTTTTGTACAGACCTTCGGATTGAAGGGATGTCTATATAGGGTGTAGAAAATTTGGAGGGCTATATAAATTATGTTAGTCTTCAAATTAAACAGTCCAAACTCATTATAAGTAGGAATATTCTATCATCGGCTCACGGGGAATCCCCCTGGAATACTTTTTATATTTATAAACTTTAGTTTGATAGTTTTGGAGTACTTAATAATTGTTTTTTTGTTAAAATAAAATTAGTTTTGTATTGGACATCTAATTTACTGTTCTGTACTTGTTTTGTGGTAGCCTTGTCAAAAATAATATTCCAAAGTTATGGCTGAATTTGCAAATTTAAAAAAAAATTGTACTTATTGCTATCCTACTGCTTTTGTTAAAGTTTACCCAAAAAATTGAAACTTTGATATGTTTAAATTATATAGTTTTGATCTAATTTATTGTTCTTATATTCTTGTTACAGGGCTTTTCAAAACTGACGGTCACAGACTCCCAAATACGATGTGTGATTACCAATTTATCAGTTCAGAACAATCACCGAGTTACGGAAAGTTTTATTCGCCGCGGTATCCTTCAAATTATCCAAAAAATATACGCTGTTCTTACAAATTTCGAGCAAGGTAAGTTCAAAAAGAAGCACCAAGAAAAGAAGTTGAACTATGTTGCTTTGGTAATAACATTAGCCTTAAAAAGTTCAAGGTCAACATCCCTAGCTGTTTTCTCTAACGCACAAAGGCCTTATATTGGAATAGGGGTTGTATTTAATATGTGTATTTTTTTCTAGGCACAAGGAACGCATCAGGATAGTCTTTGAGGATGTCAGTTTGGAAAAGGGGGATCTAAGGTAGGAAATTACTGTAAGTTATATTATAAAGAGCTATCAGCATGCCAAACGGCATGCATCCAGTTCTGCATTAAGGATAGTTTCATAGAATGCCATTGCACAACATTTAGTTTGTAGACTCCTTATGACAAACGATCTCGTAAAGTTTTTCTGGTTGTACCAATGATGATGAGCACTGTGATTCCTGAAAGATTGGTTTTATAGTCGTTTGGATATTATAATTGATACACGTGTATTATTTCCAATATCATCTTTATTACTCCTCGTCACTATGGACCACTTTAGAAATGTTTTCAATATTTTCTGTTTACCAATTTTTTTCTACGTGTGAAAAACCACTTAATCCACAATCATCTGCTAAAATCCAAAAATAATTTATCAACCAAATAACAGAAATTCAATTAAAATCACAGGGAAAATTGCATTGTGTATTTTCGAAATCCACAAAACCTTTTATATTAATTTTAATCTGCAAAACCAGCATACCCTGCTGTGAACTATGCTGTGTTGTTAGTGAAAATTCAATTTTAAAATAATCGAAAAACTTGTTAAACTGTATACTGAATGGGGCAAGGAATTTAGAAAAGTATGGCCTTGGAAAACCAGCAGAAAAATATAATTTAAACAATTTACATCTCATATTTATCTTAAATGAACTCATTACTAATGTCTAAAAAGTTTCGATAACTTTGTATAAAAGGGCATTGCTTAAAAATATTTCGCCAGAATTGAAAATGAACGAATGTTGTTTCTAAAGGAATGTCGAACATAATTTTTGAAATTCATACATAACAAAAACCAAAAAACATAACCACAAAAGAAAACATGGACTTTGTCTGTCATTTCACATTTTTGACGTATCCTCTTCAATGTCAACGTCAATAACTGTCTTTTCAACAGTGGGGTCGTAGAAGAGAGAGAATAAAATGAAAAACAAATAGTTATTATTAATAACGCAATTTTAATAATAATGTTTGGTTTCTGCGGTAAAAATTATATGCTCATGATGTTCCTCATTCATTTGAATGGACCAGGAGATTAATTTTGTGCGCATACGATTTTCGAGGATAAAACGGGCACCGCCATGTTCCTCTGTGGAAAACTAAAACTGGATTCGTCTATTAAAACTGGAAAATTGAATTCATAATAAGTTATTAAAACGATTAAGGCCGAAATGTCGAATTCTAAACCACGGAGAAATAAATACACAGCCTAAGAGCTGGAACCAGGACATCCTGTGCAAACTGACTCGGTGGGATTGCTCATGCGATGATGTATTAGCTTTGTTTTGGTTCGGAGTCGGAACCGTTCTAGAACAGTTAATAAAATGGCGTTTTGGTTTTGTCAGAACTAATCTTACTTTTCTTTTTTCTGACATTTGTTGGCCTTGCTTGCGTTTCCCGCTTTTCGTCTCACGAGCAACTTTGAACTTCAATGTCTTTAAACGGATCAAACTTGATTCGATACTCATTATAATACTTTTCTTGGAGTAAATTCGCTGTTAAATTGTTTTAGTAAAATCTTTGTACTCCTCACCATTCTGCTTCATTATTTATTTATTTATTTAAGATACACTGCCCAGACAGATAAATAATCCAATTAAAGGGCAGGAAAAATTACAGTAAATTTATATTCTAAGAAATATATTTTTTATACAAGACAAAGTTGAATTAAAAATATCAATTTGCTTGGACACAGAGTTACAAGTATGGCACATAAAATATAAAGGGGAACGCAACAACAAATTAGTACGCGGTGCCGGAAAGTAAAATACGATTCCGTTATTAAGTGTGCGTAGATTTGGGACACAAAAAGGAATCTGGCTTAAAAACTCTGGACAGTCAAGAAGTCCATTAATAATCTTAAAGAGCAATACTAGAACGGAATATTCTCTCCGAGTATTTATTGGTACTAGATTAAAACGGTTTAACAGAATATCATGAGGCAACCCAATGGATGGATAAACCCCATCAACCCGAAACCACAGCAACTTGGCAAAACGACGCTGGATACGTTCAGTATTATTCATATGTATGGCATACATAGGATTCCAGACTACAGATGCATATTCCAGTTTAGATCTGACAAATGCGTTGAAAAGAACAATGAGAGTTTGAGGTGTCACAAACTCTTTCGAATTGCGCACAATAAAACCCAGAGATCTAAAGGATGCTGAAACTATATTATTTTAATGATTAGTAAAGCTCAGTTTACCATCAAACCAAACACCTAAATCTTTAAACTCATCGCAAGTTGTTAATGGACTATTATTTATACAATATGAAAATTTGACAGGGTTTATTTTCCGTGTATAGGAAACACTAAAACATTTATCAATATTCAGATAAAGATTATTACGAACACACCACTCATATACAACATTTAAATCGTCATGAAGATGAGAACAATCTTCAGTACTATTAATGGCAGAATATACTTTGAAGTCGTCAGCATATAGTAACGAACTATTTGTCAAGCCACTAGAAATATCATCGATAAAACACAGGAACAACAATGGTCCAAGGACAGAGCCCTGGAGAACACCAGATGACACTTTAAAATTTGCGGAACGAAATCCTCGACTTTCCACATACTGAAATCTATCCTTCAGATACGACTTCAAAAGCAGCAGTAAATTATAAGATAGTCCATAACGACACAGTTTATGTTAAAAGCACAATCTTGGAGTGTGTCTGTAAGTTCTTTAATGATGAGTGTAATTTTCTTCGAAATAATTTTTTTTATTGAAATCAAACTTTATCTGTGTTTATCAATGTATCTATCGTTTCAGTTGTCTAAACAGAGCGGATTTAATTAGAGTGTACGACGGCAAAACAACCAGTGATCCAGCAATTAATCTTCTATGCAATGAGGTTGCCGAAGTAGAGATACTATCTACCGACGCAGATTTGTTTATCGAATTTGTCGCCAACAGTGACGTGCCTGGCCAAGGCTTCAAAGCGAGGTTTCAATTCCAGGATAAAGAAGAGGAGCATAATGGTAAATACGGATTGAATTTTCATCCCTATTGCTCCGCAATTCACTAAAACGTTCGAAGAAATATAAAAGTGTGTCCGATAATATAATATGTTATCATAACAGTTTTAGTTTTGCCATTATTGTCTTAAGCCAAAGTCTAAAATAGCTTTAATAATTTCATTAAGAGAACCGAGACTGAAACCGTAAGGTATAGGTATTATATTTTAGAGCAATATAGAGGTTAGGGAAACACCGGTGTTCAAACACGTGTCCTAATCCATATTTAATGCTCTTGGTGGATTTGGCTCTAATACCTGCATATTCTCTAATTGCTCAAAGTTGTCGTATAAGCCCAGTTAATATCCTGCTCAAACAATGTGGTCTTCTAGAATTATAGAGAATGCAAGTTTAGTAGTAATTTTTGTATGTGAAAAATCAGAAGTTACGATAGTCAAAATAGTATATTGTGTATAGGTACTTAGTAAGAATGTAACCATTTTGAATTTGCGGGTATTATTTACATTCAGAAAGAATACAATCCAATGAATCCCAATATGCTATTCAAATTGTTACCTCAATTAAAAGAATTAACAAAAAACTTACTGAACTTGAACGATTATTGATTAGAAACTTTATAAAATTAGAAATCACATCTAGACTCTTCTTCTTCTTCCGCTGCTATCCATTAATGGATGTTTGCGATCACTTCTGATCATTTTTTCTTATCTCTGGTGGTGTGAATTAATTCTCCTGTGGTTCCTATTCCTGTCCAATGCTTGATGTTTCGGAGCCACGACATCCTCTTTCTGCCTACACCCCTTCTTCCTTGTATTTTTCCTTCTATTATTAATTGTAGGAAATGGTACCTTTCGTTGCGTATCACATGCCCCAGATACGCTGTTTTCCTGCGCTTTACCGTGTCCAGCAATTCGCGTTCTCTTCCTATCGTCCTCAAAATTTCCTCGTTGGTCTTTCTTGCTGTCCATGGGACTTTCAGGATTCTTCGATAGATCCACATTTCAAATGCTTCTAGCCTATTCATTGTGCTAGCCTTCACTGTCCAGCCTTCCATACCATACAACAGTACGGACCATACATAACACTTTGTGAATCTTATTCTGAGATTGAGGTCAAAGTCGGAGTTCGTAAAGACGTTTTTGAATCTCATGAATGAGCTCCTCGCTTTTTCTATCCTGTACCTGATTTCTGCATCTGAAGACCAGTCTTCACATATCCAAGTCCCCAGATAGTTAAACTTTTTAACTCGTTCTATGTCTTCACTATCGTATGTAAGTTCCGCATTCCGGAACTCATCCAATTTGCGGCTGATTACTAGGAATTTTGTCTTTTTTATGTTGATGTTGATTCCCATGCGTCGGCTGTGCATTCCAACCATGTCCAGGAGTCTTTGGAGGTCATTCATATTGTCTGCTATCAGGACTGTGTCGTCTGCATACCGTATATTGTTGATCCATGTGCCATTTACTTTGATGCCCAATTGTTGTCCTTCGAGTGCTTCCTGGAAGATATTTTCAGAGTAAATGTTAAACAGAAGTGGGGAGAGGACACATCCCTGTCTTACACCTCTAAGGATTTTCTGTGCTTTCGTAACTTCGCTGTCAAATCTAACTGCCGCTGATTGGTTCCAGTACAAGCTTTCAATACAGCGTATGTCCTTTTGATCTATGTCAATTCGCCTCAGCATTTGAACGAGTTTGTGATGTTGCACTCTATCAAATGCTTTTTCGTAATCTATGAAACACATCGCTACAACTTTTCTCTGATCATAACAGTTCTGAGCCAACACTTGGGTTGCGACCAGTGCCTATCTCGTACCGAGACCCCTTCTAAATCCGAATTTAGAGGATCCAACAGCGCTTTCGCATTTTGTGGAAATTCTGTAGTGAATGACCTTCAGAAACACTTTCAGAGTGTGGCTCATCAAGCTGATCAATCTGTGATCTTCACATCTTGTTGCGTTGCTCTTCTTTGGAAGTGGAATAAAAAGAGATGTAAGCCATTTGGTTGGGAATTTTCCTGTGTTGTAAATTTGGTTGAAAAGTCTTTGTAGCCTCTTAATACTTTCGTTGTCTAGTAATTTGAGCAGTTCAACAGGCAATAAATCTGGTCCAACCGTTTTCTTATCTTTCGAGCTTTTTATTGCCCTAGTAATCTCTTCTATTGTAATTGACGGTCCAGACAGGTCATCTTCCTGATTATCTTCTAACTGAGGTCTATCATCTGCAAAAAGATTACTAATATATTGTTCCCAAATAGCTTTTCTCTGTGCGTTATCTTGTGCCATTTGTCCTTGTTCATTTTGTATATTAGAGAAAGTCCGTTTCCTGTACATTCCAGCTGTTTCTTTTATTTTCTGGTGCAGGTTATACTCATCGTGCTGTTCTTGCAAGTGTTACATTTCTTCGCACTGTTCCTTCAGCCACTTATTTTTTGCCGCTCTTACTGCTCTTCTTATGGTATTTTGCAGCGTCATATATTTGTCTCGTCTGCCTTGGTTCTTGTATTTCCTTCTCTCTTCAAACATTGCCAGTATTTCGTCTGTCATCCATTTTTTCCTTTTAAAATTCCGTCTATATCCTATCTCCGTTCTTGCCGTATTCATCTAGACTCTACCAAGGCTAAAACGAATCTAAACTCGAAAATCCGATTGTCTTGCCAAAACACTTAACATAAATGAGAAGTAGGTACCTAGATTGAAAATAGCCAATCAGAAAAAAGGCCATTTTTACAATATACCCCTATAAAGATACATCTACAGGGTGAAAGATTCAGAAATAAGATACATGTTTATGTCGACTTTAATAACGGTTGTTAATTGTTAAGATGTCCTATGTTGGAGATTTTTCAGAAGATCAACAAGACACTACTGTTTGTAAAGTTAGGAACAATACGATTATATAATAACTCCTTAACCTCCGGAAAAGCTAACTGGATGAAAACCGATGTTCATATTTTCTGCGCTCTTTATATTTATTCTTTGTTAACTCCCCAACTACTAGCTTCTGTATAGTATAATAATAAAAGTCCGACATTTAATTTACATGAAGGTGTTTCGAGAATCTTGAATGACCACTCTGTATTTAAAACATCTGGTTATCTTTAATAATATATGCTTTTATCTTTGGACTAACTCATAAACAAACTCAATAGTTTCGATTAGAAAAAGGTCGTTCTTTTAGGTAACAATTCTTTTAGGAACATTTGTTAAAAGCTGCAAGATAATGTATAATATTAACGAACATATTATATCTCCCAAACTAAGAGAAAATATCTATATAAAAACCCAAATAGTATCCATAATACCAGTGGCGTGGTGTCTTGTTACTAGAAAAGGACTTTCCCGGAAGACTATATGGAATTTGGCAACCATATGAGTCTGGGAAGGCTAAAGATCTACCCTAAATTTCACCCCACTGTTTGTTTCTTCTTCTTTACTTTTACGTTATGGCATAAGTTCAATAATCCAACCCTGTAGCACGTTGGAAATAATAAAGACAGTAATGAGTTTTGGGTTGGAAACAATTTAGCAGTTTTTAGAGGAGGAAACACGACTTGATTAAAATTTAGAGCAGCGAAAAAAAGTTTTCAAGGGATAATGGATAAAGTATTAATAATTCTCTTTCGTTATTTATTTTTCGTGCGATATAAAAGCCACTTGTAGCAACAAAAAAAAGTTTTAATAGCCGTTCTTTTGTTATTTGTTCATAAGTAATTATAAACTTTGTTTTTTCATATTTTTTATGCCAACGCAAACATTCAGTTTTGTAGCGTACACGTAGGTATTTCTGGAATTTTTAGATAGTTTAGTTGTTTATAGTTTTACCAAAGATTAATCTACACAATAGATAGTCAGCCCAATGCATTAAAATCAGAACATCTCTAAGTATGCCTGCCACTACGTGGCGTAGACTAGCGTGTAAAGCATAGAGCAGTATTGTCACAGCCAGAAACCGTTTTGTAGTTTATTAATATCAAAAACAAAACGCAACGTATAACAATTATTTAGATCATTTGCAACAGATATGCACCGGCAATGCTGTATTGTCAGAGAGAGAAATTGATGAAATTCTGTATTAATCTGGAGGGGATACGCAGGGAGGGTAGAAAAAAAAACAAGCGAATGTGGTGTGTGTCGTGCTGTTGCCAATTCGTCGGTAAAAGAAACACACAGGGTGATTTATTACAAGTACAGTATTGAAATAAAAGCCTAATCTCTATGAATTAAATTTAATATAATAATATTTAATCCATGTCATACATGTTTCAAGACTAGACCAGTCCCATGATCAGTGGCGAACAATCGTTAAATGAAAAGCTTTTAGATAGAAACATACTTTTGACTAAATATTTCACGTAGACAATGTGGCAAAGATGTAACAAGATTGTTGTAGATCTTATAATACCTATAATAAAAAAATTATCAGTGCTACCTATATTATATTAGGTATACCTATTATAATACTCTGTCTCTTCATCAGGTATAAGTTCCACTTTATCGGTTTAGGTACTTAAATTTTACTTCTTTTTAATGTTTCTTCGGGTAAATAATAAGTTCGGTAGAAATAGGGCTTTGGGTATGAAACAAAAAAGATAGAAAATAGAAATTTGATATAGGGGTAGTTCTAAGCATTTACAAGTTTGTGACGTGTAGCAATTTTCGATGCCGCCCCCGGAGGTATACATGAGGGCGGCGCAATGCCGTTTTAAATATCTCGTTTCGCTTTCTTGGAAAATAAAAAATTATAACTGATAACTGAAACTTAGTACTTAATACGTGGGCGTAAGAGGTAAGCTCACTTCACAGGTCTCTATTAATGAAAGAAAGTTAACATTTTGAACATCTGCGTAAAATTAAATGTATCCGTTTGGTGGGTAGTTTTGATTACAATAAGTCGGTGCCAAGCCCAAGCCCGAAACAAAATAAATCTATATTTACCTACTACCTATTTGGCTTGGTACCGACTATTATGTGCATTGTTGTCTTTTGAATGATATTTGTATTTTGTTATTTTTCGTATTTTTTATTAGTTCTTTTGACAGCTCTGGTGTCATCAATACACCTGTATCCCGAATTGCACCAAATTGCGATGCTATTGAACAAGCATATAATCCTAAATATAATATTCTTTTTGAACTACCTGTATCTCGAAAACCAAGCCGTAGCGGACCCATGTACATATGAAATTTGTATCTTAAAATTAGTCAAAGAATCACCCTTTAAAGTTTGTACAAGTACTTATGCAACACCCTGTATACATAGATATTTTGATTTGCAATTTGCAAATCTGTCAAACTAGGTAATGCTGTTTTTTTTTATTTACTTGCAAATATGGTGTTATGTAATTGTATTCAAATTAAAAGTTTGGGGATGATATTTACGAGTTTTATTTTTTTATATAGAGAAACTGTTATTCAGTTTTTAAGGATCAATCTGAAGCAGACGATTGTACTTGTTAAAACATGAAAAAAGTTATTGTCGTGATACTTTTAACACCCTGTTGGTGGGTTTTTAAAGCTTTTTACGAAACGTGTTAACAATACAATCTACATAAATCGTTAGTTTTTTAAAGTTTTATGATCATTGCACAAAAACCAATATTAGGGAGACTGTAAGTTTTTTTTCAATTCGGCGTTGCAGAATTTGAACCTAATTGTGATAATTGTGTTATTTTACTAGTATAGATATTTTTGAGTAAATTAATTCGGTTATAATCGATGAGTAGAATCTTTGGAGTAAAATACATTTCACAAAAACCCTGAACCATATTTCTCAATAGATTTAAATTTTCATTAAAAACAGATTAAAAATTCTAATTTTTTACATCCTGCATTTCGAAACCGTATTTTTTTAAATAATTATTGTCATGCTGGAAATTTCAAACCTTATTTACTTCAGCAACTTGTAAAAAGCACAGCCTTTTTAATATTAACATTTCTTAAAATCGATATTACGCGATAACGATGACGTTCTATCAATATCACAGAAGGATACATTTATTACGTATATAATTTATTAGATTTTACATCTCCGAATTGAAACACACGCAAAAAATGTGCATAAAAAAGTTAGGGTAGCATTTCACGCCTGTATGCCCCTTTAATTTACCCGCCTCTGAGATTTAATTTTTCAGAATGTTAACGACAAGTTGAATCTGCTGTTTGAGTTTGATCCTTAAAACTGAATCAGGTAATAACCGGAAGTCCTATCTATAACGCCAAATTTCGTTAATTTAAATATAACTTTTTGATGCATCCTTATATCCGAAATTTAAAATTAAATGACTAAAATAATATTATTTTAGTCATTTAAAATTATTGTCTAAAACATTTAATAAACCAGCCCTGTATATTTATACTATTATAGTAATTTCTTTTATTTTCGTCCATACACATTAATCTTTGTGTAGATAGGTATACGTATACCATATAATTTTAAACAAAAAACACTGCTGCACAGTAGTACATACATGATACCTATAATATAAAAACAAACTCCCACCTCGTAGGGGAAAGTATACTCGTCCTTGTCTAACATTGCCCATATGATTATTTTATTTCAACACAATACATATAACGCCATCTAAATTTCCATGGTTGCATGTTTTTCTAATAGATGTAGCTCGTGTCGAGACAGTTTCAATTTTTGTTTTATTTCCCATATACGCTGACTATCTATTGTGTAGATTAATCTTTGGTTTTACGTACTTTTTAATTGTCTGAATTTGTTAACATTGGTTTAAATAGCTAAATAATATTAGCAATCAAGTTTTGGAAAACTTTTCGTTAGCAAACTGTATTTCAATATTTTACTAAGGACCAGTTTTGTCCTAAAATTTTCAAACTCGAATTTCTCGAAAACCTTTAAGTTTTTCGAGAACAAACAAGTATGCATTTTTTATGTAGAAAACTTTAATTTATCACATTTTGATACAAATAGAACAAAAGTCACAAGAAAAAAAAGTTAGGTTATAATTAAGGCAAGGGCCCCCTCGTTTACCCGCCTATGGTCAACCTTTTCTATTCAATTTCATGTCAGTTTACGACATTTAACTAGGTGAATAAATATGCTACATTTGATTAATTCATCTTAACTCGTTTCGAAAATATTTCAGAAAAATCATCATCAGGCAGTCATCTTTAACACCCTGTATCTTTGTAAATAAGATCGAGAATCGAGAAATTTCAATTTAGGTTTTTTCCATGATTAGACGTCCCCAATTCGCTCACAAATTTTGACCACCTATTTTAGAAACACCTTGTATATACGTTCCAACTAACTCACTGGTGACATTTTAAACGCTATTTTCTCGAGAATTATGGGGACAAATATCAGAAGTGTGATAAGGAATGCTTTAAAATGATGTATCACTCGACCCCTACTGATATAGGAAAATTTAGTGGTTGTGTCCAAACCTATCACAGGGCTTAAGCGATCTCAACCAAAAACTTATGGGTTCATCCTAGGACTGTCCCAAACTTATATACTCAATTGGTTCAAGCGTTTGGGCGCTATCGTGGAAGAATACACGTAGATGTCCATCTGGAAATGGTCTCAATCGTCTCAGGGAACTTCAAAATGGTTATATCCGTCTTTATCTCAAAAAAATTGAACTGAAACAAAAAACACAGCGACATCTTTCTCTAAAATCTATTAACTTACGGAAAATGCGACATCTAAACTATTTATTACCCTGTAGTGTATAACTCATCACAGATTTCTGTTTTTCCGTTTCCAAATATCTTGTGCATAGCTTCATTCCTTACTCAATAGATGTCGCCAACTGCTGAACTTGTAAAATCAATATAGTCGAAATAAATTTCTTCTCACACACGAATGTATAGTTAAAATATCCGCCAGATGACACTAGATACGTAGAGACCTGAAGCAAAATTAACTTGATTTAATTTTCCAGATTTGAATAAACAATCCCGGCTTGGACTACCAGTTGAAGTCGAACCTAACGTTAGTGAAGCAAGTAAGTAAACTATTTTCCTTATAACTTTAGTGTATATACAGGGTGGTCCAACGAAAAGTATGCACCTGAAATTTAAAGCAAAAATGCTCGAGCATAATAGTTGTTATCGAACAGGCTGGTCAAAGTGAACGTGCCTGAGCAAGTTTGCTTTAAATGTTATAAATAAATGTGCTTGTTTATTTATGTTATTATTTATTTTATTTTAGCGACATTAACGTCAACAACTACAATATTTTCAAGAGCTAAGCTGTGTCGTTTATTTGGCAAGTTTTATTGTAAAGATTGGAATTTAGCAAAAATTAATCAGTAGAATAGATTTGTGATTTCTAGACACTAATAATTAGAATGTAGTACACTTCTTTGGCAAGTTCTTGCTGCACGCGATGTTTTGCAGATATTCTGATGTACAGGGTGTCCAGATTTCGTTGTAATTGCGGGGAATATGTTAAACAAGTCTATGTCACGATACAAATTACATGTTCGCAAAATGCGACAGATAGGCGAATTCTTTCCCGAGTTTGTTCTTCTAAAAGGAATTGCAAAGATTTCATGTGACCTCAACATACGCACAGGTTCATTCAATTCAATATCATTATATATTGATGGAGAATCCAAAAATCCATTCAGAATTTTAAACACAAATATCAGATCGGACACTTTTCTTCTGTTTTCCAATGACAAAATACTATACCTGCGCATAATAGGTTCATAATTACCTCTTTGCAGAATTATATTTGACTTAATTGTTGCTTGATAATAGCCCAACGCCGCAGGCCGAGGGCTATTATCCTTGAGCAACTCGCTATGACAAAATTTAGAGTATTTATCAAGGCCCGAAAAGTATTCGATAAGATAATTTTTTACTTTGTAGATATCAAAAATTTGATTGTCAATCTGACGTTTAATAATTTTCAATACAAAATGTATTGGTTTTAATCAAACAAATATTATTCATTTTTATTTAAACCTACAGTTGTGAAAAGTACAATTGGTAAATGTTAAATTGGAAGAAGAGTTGCTGAAGTTGACGGAAAGTTAAATTCCTCGCATGGTGTTGATTATTTCACCATGGCGTTCTTGGTTAATATTCAAGTACGGTTTAATTGAATTAGAGCTGCTATGTCCTGTTATTTTTATTAATTGCTGTTCAGGAATACCTTTATTTGCAAAATGGCTAACTGCAGTTGATCTGTTCGAATGATTGGATATCTTTTTACACTTAGTGTCCAAACCAAAAGCTTGCGCGGATGATTTGGTCCACATATTAATTGTGTTCTTGCCTACCGGTATATTGTCAAACCATGTGTCACTTTCGGATTTCCAGAAACGATTTGGTCTCAAGAATAGGCGACTGGAAGTAATATTTTTCCCCCTTTTGGACAATAATTTATGGAATAACCGAACAGGGCATGCACTTTCGTTTGCAATATTTGGAACAAGCCACTTACTATTTGTACAACTTATCAAATCATTTCAAATGCGGGGTTTTCACCAGTTTAAATAAAGCTTTTTTGGAAAAAATATGGAGTAGAACTGAACTCTCTCCTTGAAAAAGCTTAGAGCAAGTAAGGCTTTTAAAAACTGCTCCAAGACTTTTGCGTTTGGAGTAGCTTCAAGAAATATTGTCTGAAATAATTTGGATTAATTTTAAAACCGCAAATCTCAGCTGCGAATCAACTCAAATGATCCATCTTGTGTTCAGCCCTCTCGAACTTCAACTCTGCAAAATACGTTAATCCTTCTTTAGAAGTATGCAGCATGTGCGTAAAAACAGCCTGCAACTGTCTACCAAAGCCCCCACAACTACAACTTGGCATGTTTTACTGAATATTGGATTGTATTCAATTCTGTTGGTTGGATTTCCATCATTATTTTTCTCAATCGTGAAATAATCTATAAGGCAATCAGCTGGTTCATCACGTCGCCAAGCTAACTCAACAGCTACAATATGGTAAAAAAAAATTTGTAAACCTTCTGGTGCACATTCATCTCATAATCCAAAGATTCTAGCCAAATCATTTGAACTCAAATTTGATGAACTGCATTTTCGTTTGTTTAGATCCTGCTGTAATCTTTTACGTTTTGCATTTCTTGCATCTCGCGCATTTTTGAATATCACACTGGTAAACGGGTCGAATCCAATTTTGAAGTCATTGAAGTATTTTTCCTGGAGTAGCCTACTCGTAGTATTCCAAATTGTTTTTACAGTTGCTTCTTTATATTCAGTTCCGTCAGCTTTTCTCATATTTACCGCATAATCTTTCAATATATTAGCCAAATTATGCAAACTCGTTTCAGCATTCAGTTCGTATTCTCTGGTCGCACAAAACTCGAGAAATACTTTCCATACATATTTTATATAATATCATTAATTGCATCGTTAGATGCAATACCAAATCTTCGCGACATTTTTAAACCAGTGGTCAGTTTGACGTTGAATTAATTTTTAATAAAAAAAAACACCAAACTGAAAACACCACATGTAGGGTATTATCGCTGTAATCCAGAGGTGATTGGATGACTTAAAATTAAGTCATTTGATTGGTTACTATATTTAGTAAAACATTATCGAACCAATGTGTCATGGATTATTTTACTTCAGGATGTTGTACATTTTATGAAATACCTACTATTTGCAAAACGCATTGGCGTAACAATAAAAAATGACTTATAATGGGGCATCTTTTTTGATTTTTAAAATTAATATCTAGTCATTAGTATTAGTTATCTATGAAATAAATAAATAAAATTCCCCCATTCCTGAAATAAACTTCTTCGAAGTGAACTGAACAGTTTAGTTTTGGAATTTCACTACGTAATAACCGTTGAAAATACGTTGTGCATGCCTACAAGCGTACTTAATTAAGTCTAGCACTTAAATAGGTCATTTATTTTAGATACCGTTGTCACGTTTCTGTTTATTATACTAGTAGTAACACATGGTCTCTCGTTAGCGCAACAATTAATTATTTAGAGGATCTGTATGTGCTTCTAAAATAAAGTTTACCACAGACCGTTGTTTGTATGTACAATTCCCGCCAAACATACACCATTTAGAACAAACTACAATTATTTTAACCACATGCGGAAGGAACGATATGTTCGGTTTTTATTATTTTTTTGGTTTGTTGCATTGTTTTTGGTAGAGATTACACAATAATATAGCATCATAGTCTAGTGTTTTTTACTGAGTGAAGAACATTCTAGACACAGTGGTGGTTCGACTAGAAAGGCTAAGCCTCCTCAGTAAATTACTCGTTAATTTACATGAATTTCTACTACATAATGACTATGACTATGATGTGATAGTCTTCACTGAGACGTGGCTGTCGACCGATATAGCGGACGCGGAGCTGGGCATGAATTAATACACAATTTATAGGATCGACCGTGGTCCTAACACTAGCACATGTACCCGCGGCGGTGGTGTGCTCGTAGCGGTTCGCAGGACTTTGTCTGGTTGTGTTCTTGAAAGCTCGACCAGCATCGAACAGCTTTTCATTTTGCTCTCGGGGGCGGGAATTTCTATAATATTTGGGGCAGTCTATTTACCACCTAGATCTTCTATAGACCATTACCTTGCATTTGGTGATACTGTTGAACTACTCTCTCAAAAATTCCCTTCTGTTAGGTGATTTCAATTTGGCTGACGGTACCTGGATCGACGATCGTTTTAGCTCGTCTATATTTCCAGATGAATCTGTTTTTCCGCGAGACTCAGAGATTCTGACGGTGCAATTTTCACAACTTATTTCAATTCAACAGGACGCCCGGTCGTAGTGGCCGTATTCTGGATTTGGTCTTGCCCCACAATCCCGACTCCAGGGTTCATTAATTCTAAAAGAGGATCTTCAGACCTGCCCTCGCGTCTATCATGGGGTGAACGAACGAGCGACGCCGATCAGTGTGGGGCGGATTTGTTTGCTGCGTATTTTGAATCAGTGTATAACGACAGATGTCTTGACTCTCCGGTTGGCTGTGTCGGGGACACCCTAGTGAATGTTTCCAATCATCACATCTCTCTCTCAGATATTTTAGAGGCAATTGTTGGCTTGGAAGTGAGGAAGTCGGCCGGTCCCGACGGAATCCCAGCCTTGCTTCTCAGGAATTGTAGCTTTTCGCTTGCTGGACCGCTTCAAATTATTTTCAATCATTCGGTCTCCACTGGCACTTTCCCTGTATTATGGAAAACTAGTTTCATTACCCCTATTTTTAAATCCGGCAACAGAAATGAAGTAACAAATTACCGACCAGTCTGTATATTGAATTCAATTCCGAAACTATTCGAAAACCTGATCACTCGTTATCTGACGGCCACTCTGGGGCCATTAGTGATCTCCGATCAATTTGGATTTCAGGCAGGTAAATCTCCTCGAATTCACAAACTACTTGTCCCGGGCTTTGGAGCACGTCCCATGTGAGGCCGCATTTGGAGTACGCCTCTGCGGTGTGGTCTCCATCTTATGTTTGTCACACTGTCTGTATCGAGAGGCTTCAGTGCCGTTTTCTGAGGTACGTTCATTTTAGACTCGGCCGTGAACGACCCGTTAATTTTAACTTAAACTACGGCGTATTGCTGAGTGAGCTGGAGTTGGCTACATTGGGCGCGAACTACGCTATGAATACCTTTGTCACCAGAGTGGCGCGACTGGCGAATCGTTGTTCTAATCATAACATCGATTTATTTGCACCATTTGGTGAGTTCGCCGGTCGCTTGAGGAGGGGGTCTAGAGATGAATGGTTTCCCTAATTCCTTGTTTTTATAATTTAAAATAAATTATCATTCATTAATTCCTTAACATCAGCGAGCGTTGGAGTCCTGCGAGCTGTTGTATGTCGCACAATTGCTGGTTTTTTGTTTTTTTTTTTTATTAAGTTCAATTGTAATGGATAGTCTAGAGTTATGTAAGTTTTATAATTTCTGTATTATTTTGTGTGCTATTGTTTTGTACATGTTGTAATAATGGACTTTGTTCGTAGATTAATAAATAAATAAATAATAATTAATAATGTTGCTCGCAAACGTAACTTTTATTTTAAATTGTATAATTTCTTGTCCAAGTGTCTAAAACGATATTCAATAAAATTCTTTCCTACAATGTGTCCACGGATAGAGTTTGGAAGAGGAACAACTTTTTTATTTGTAGATTTAGAAGAAAAAGTCATTCTTTATAAAAACGCCAACACCTCAAAGATGGGATTCGAGAGGCTATTGAGGACATAGGGCAGCCACTTTGCGATTTGGTTATTGAAACCTGTATATGCAATTTTTTATGAAAAGTGTGGAATTTTATATTGAGGGAGCTGTTTACATATTTTAATAAAAAAACATTCTATTCGGCAGTGTAAATAAATTTTTTATTTACAAAAATCAGTGAATGAACCTAGAAATGTTTCGCAATTTTATGAAATATTTGACTTTAATATCGTATGCTATAGAACTCTTTTCTTGAATGCATCTGTATATTTTTTACCATCGTATTTATTGCATAATATATTAGATAAAGCAGAAAACTGGAGACGGATTGAGTTTCTACATACCGTCTCATTCAGTATACGCTAGGTATACATTTTACGCGCCCTTCTAGCTTTGGGTAATGCTAAATAATGCAGGAATATGTGTTTTTTGTGCAGGAGATATACACAGGACATCGCGTCATTAACACTCTAACACTGGCCTCTGGGGAGCAGGACACACAAATTAGAAAAATAATAGGATTATTTAAAACCTTGCGACACATCTATTTTTAATCCAGGGCAAATGGACTAAAAACTTCATTTTTAGACAAAAAGTCACTCTTCATTAAAAGTTCTGCTTGTTTTGAAAAATCTATTTCCATACTCTAACTTTTAAAATGTTATACAGGGGGGTTGAAAAACAATAATATAGCCCGAGAGAAAAGTTTGCAACATTTCCAGGTATACAAATTACTATTGCATGCACCCTGAGAAGAATATGGCCCCAGTATTCCGTATAATATGTAATGCAACACCAAACTTTTACCTTTTTAAAATATTGTCGACGTGTAGGAGTTCTAAATTCGGGATTTTCTGTCTTCTGCAGTATCGTACGTGCTGTTCCATTTGTGGGAAAAGTTGAGTCGTCAGAGTATAGAATAAGTTTGTGGAAATTATTAGTTTCAGTTCAAATTTTGTCTTCTACAACAATTATTTGACTTTTTTGGACAATCTGCAAATTTTGACACAACACAGTACAAGAGTTGCTGTTACTGAATTTATCGTATTGAAATTGTAACCCCTTGAAACTTTTCCACAACGTGTTCTTGTAGAATATCAAAGATACTCCGCAAAAGTACCCAAAATGGGACACCCGGTACATAATATCTGTAAGAACAGTCGCCAGTTTGATAACACTGCACCAAAAATATTTTTTGTGAGCATTTTGACAATATTTTTTAAAACAAAGTCAAAAATTAATATCGAAGAGTATGTTAGTTTGACAATTTTTGTCATACAAAGGTTAAGGATACGTAAAATGACGTTAAAAAAGGTATAAATTAGAAATTACTTTCTAAATTGTACAAAAAAATTTGGATCTTAGAATAAGTCTTTGGATTGCAATTTATTATTTGGTCTTAATTTAAGTTTTCTTGTTTTTCGACCTCCCTGTATAATAAATTTTTCAAAACAAGCTGAACTTTTTCTGAAGAATAACTTTTTCTCGAAAAATTAAATTTTTAGCCCATTTGGGACCTCTAGTATTTTTGGTTGCTGCCCTATCGCGGATAATCTGTGAGACAGCCTGTATATCTTAAAATTGTTACGTCATATTCCAATCAGAAATCTCAAACTTTAGAGGCAAGCAGAGAAGCACAAAATAATATCAGTTTGTATTACAAACTATATTCGAAAAATGCTTCGTTACAAAGAAACAGGCTGTCCAAATTTTAATAAAAAAACCAAATTTATTAATATTTTTAAAACTCCTTTAGATATTTAAATGAAATTTGGCACATTTGGATAGATAATTTATATACACTTTTTTGTGTAAAAATTATTATTTTACTTCCACCAGTGGCGTGCGTACGGACATATCTTCGAACAATTTTAATGAAAAATATGGGCGCCACTGATTTTTTCCAATGTAAAAATTATTTCTAGAATCCCTGTTCAATTTACAACAGAAAAGGGCTCTTTACGTTTTGTCATTTGACATACCGTTTGCAAGTAAATAATTAAGTTAGCTAATAATTTCTGCATTGAAAATATTCTAAAGTATTTAAAATTGTCTTCGATTTAAATAATATGATATCAAACAGTTCTGCAAACTCTGACGCCCTGTATATATAAGTTGCTCTAAATGAAACCACTACATATCACCCGAAGTTTATGGAAACAACTCCCTTTCAACTCACAGGCAGTCTGTACTTTCAAATCTATCGCGATCTCGCTACACGGGAGTTGTGAGTACAAAATATACTTATGTTTATATGGTATACAAATTTTAGACCTATAAATACATTTTAAATTAATGAAGTTGTCTGTGTGAAGTTGTAGTATTAAAAAGTGTTTGTGAGAGTTGTATAATCATAAGAAAAATTTCTGTTTTACAAAATACTTTGAAGTTTTTGTAGAGTTGCGGCGTATGCGAAGTTCTGAAGTTGATATTTTGTAAATTTTTTAACGGTTTTAAAAATATTTTTAAATATGTTACGCATTGATATTGTTACAATAATCACGTGTTTCGGTTTCTTCCGCGTTCATCAGTGTTATGATATACGGGACCGGGTTCCTAAAGGTAATTTATTTGAAACTATTTCTTTATTAATTCGCTTGGCCTATTTTTAGGAGCCTTTGATTATTTTCTTCTAATTACTTCTTTTAAGTGTTCTAAGATTGAGGACTAATATTGAACTTTATCAATCAAATTCATAGACGGCAACTAGTCCCAACACAGAATTCAGATTAGGGGTGTGTTTTTCTAAATTTATTCAATCAAGAAATGTTCAGATAAATATACAAGGCGTCCGGAAAAGGAGGCCAATCTGAATTTCATAATGCACATTTGCACGATATGTGAAATTTTCAATTTAAATATGATTTTTTTTATTAATTAATAACCTCAAATTTGGTAGATTGATCCAGCATGAAGAACCTCATCTTTTGAAGAAAATAAAACAAAAAACAATATTTGTGAATAATTAATGAAAATAGGCAGACACCTCTTTGCTTTTTATGAATGAATATTTTTCAGTTTATTTTCAAAACTTTGAGCAACTGTCCTAGATTTTCCTCCCAAAAACAAACATGCGGTGACAGTAACAATTATTCTACTCGAAATGGAGCACGAGTTCTATAAAAGATCAGCGCTGTATACTCTGGATATTTCTATTTCAACATTCTCCCGAGGGGGATGAGAGCATGTTCAAGAAATTTCTTGAACATTAATAATTATTTAAAAAATTTCTAACGAATTTACTGCCCTTTGGGCCCCTATTTTCCCACGATTGATGCTCTTTAATGGCCACTTTGAATTTCAAGGTCATGTTTCCTTATCAAAGCGTCTGAGCTGACTGACATCAGTTTTTTCAGAATTTTCCGATGACCTTCGCTGATCGCTGCCTCTTTTTTTTTTAAACATGGGAAGATGTCAAAAACAGAAGGGTTAGGATTTATTTATTTAGGAATCGTTCCTCTGGTGTATTGATTTTTGAATTTAGAAAATGTACATCATAATACGGTCCTGCATCTAGCTTTCACTCCTTAACGATAACTAAATATTGAAGTTCATTTCTGAGATAAATGGAATAAAACGAGGTTACAGGCAACTTCTTTACGCTGATGTCTAAAAAAATGAAATTGTGGAAATATAATAAGAAAAAAGAAAAAGTAAGCGATGGTAAAAGGGAAGAAAATCAGGATGCTGCAAAATGAAAGCATTAAAACGGCGAAAATGAAAGGAAATTGATGTTATTTTGTTATTCTTATATTAAATTTAAAATCAGAATAAGAAAGATTTTTTAGGGCTCTCCGTATCATATAATATGTGATATACAAGGTGGTCAAAATTTAATCAAATGTAGCATATTTATTCACCTAGTTAAATGTCGTAAACTGACATAAAATGGAATAAAAAAGGATGACCATAGGCGGGTAAACGGGGGGGCCCTTGCTTTAATTATAACCTAACTTTTTTTTCTTGTGACTTTTATTCCATTTGTGTTAAAAATGTGATAAAATAAAGTTTTCTACATAAAAAAGGCATTCGTGTTTTTTCTCGAAAAACTTAAAGGTTTTCGAAAAATTGGAGTTTGAAAATTTTAGGACAAAACTGGTCTAAAATTTTTGGTCCACTTGTCGTCTTGTTTAGGGGTTTAAAAAAGGGTTAAACATATCCAAAATATTGAATAATTTTGCATTAGTTTAATAGAGTGTATGGCCTAACATATTAATTATGAAAAAATTAGAAATCAATGGCGTTCGAATTGAGTGTAAAAAGGGGTTAAAAACTACAAACATATTTCGTAAACATAGCCGGAATATTGACTAATTTGATAGGATATAAGCTGTGAAATGTAGCATAAAAAACTTGCTTACATAGGCGTTTGTTCATAGTGGAAAAGGGGTCGAAATATCGAATAAATTAAATACAAAATAGTTGATTCCTACAATAAAAAAGTAAATGACAAAAAAGTCGCAGAAATATTACTTTTTAGAATACAGGGTGAATCAAAAATAAAACAAAACAGAAAATCAAACCAAAATACAAATTAAAATTGTACGATTAGCGTTTGCAAATCTGATTTCTATATTTTCTGGTTTGGGGTGTATCAGATGATAATAAAAATTACAAATTAATTCCAGGATCAAGTTGTGATACAGTAATCAACAGCGATACAATTAAAAACGGAACATTAACATCCCCCGCATATCCAGCACCATATCCAGCGAAGACGTCATGCCGTTACGAATTCCAAGGTCGCGGCAAGGAACGCGTCCAAATAGTATTTCAGGATTTTAATCTGTACCATTCGAATGAGAATAACAGGAAGTAAGTTCCTACACTCTCTTCCTTATTTCCGTTTTAATATTAACGTTTACAGTTGTGATAACCAAGACGAGTTAGTCGCTTTCGTGCATATCGATGGTCGGATGGAGAAAATTGATTCATTTTGCGGTAGTTCGATACCGAAACCGGTTATGTCGAATGGGCCAAGGCTGAAACTCGAATTCCAAAGCCTACACGCGTCAAGGTACAGCAGAGGCTTCAAGGCAAAATACAGCTTTACTGAAAGTAAGTTGCAAGTACGTTTTATATTGGTGATAAATAACAACTTTGTGTGGTGTTCAAAACACGTCAAAACTACGTTGATAATAATATTTTTAAAACGTTTCCAGAATACGTCGAATACACATAGAAAATAAACGATACATACACGAATTTTATTGTTAGATATTTATTTTTAAACAACGTTTCTAAAGAACATTGAATAAATCGTTTAAAAAAATCAGGTTGGTAATTATTTTTTAGGTAAATGCTCGCAAACGTCAACTTTAATTTTTAGATGCAGTTGTATACATGAAAGTTTAAATATACCTAAAAACCTAAAACTTAAAACGTTAAAAACCCGTATTGATAAACGTCAAACATGCGATCCGCTTAGTACGTTATTTTAACATAAAGATAATGACTGTTATATTTTCGTTAGGAAAATACGTCAATAAGACGTTTTTTATTTCTATTACTTAAGATTAATTTATTATGCGGTGGTTTTAACGTATAAAAAACGTTAATTTTATTAGACCTATTAATATACTATTAAAACGTTAAAAATACGTGTGAATTGCTGAATATGGTTAGACATTATGTTAGAAAGTAAATTTAACATTTAAAATAACGTCATATTAACCTAAAAGTTTTCTTAAGTTAGATTTTGGCCAAAAATATTCGTATTAAAACCGTTGAATTAAAACGGTGTTATTTTTGTGTAATAAAACGGTTATTTTTTAAACGTACACGTTTAATCAACCAATGACACGTTGATTTTACGTTTAAAAAACGTATGTGTTTACTGGGAAGTTTGTGGTTTGTTATCACAAGTGTCCGAAACAGTGAGGATTCTGGGCAGACCACCGCGTGTCTACAACGTTCTGCGCAGAATCCAGACTGTTTCTGAGGGTTTTAGAGGGTTAAAACTTTGTGTACACCTTCTGCCGTCTATACAGTTATTTTAAAATATTGTCAAACATGCGTGCTGTACTTACTTAGTGTTTTGATTCATTCATAAAATGCTTATTAATATTTTGATCGCGCATACTTCCTAATTTACTGAATTGCTTTGTTTCAAATAGATTTTGGCATAAATTCCGGTACCCAATTACCCGACTACCCCTGTGCCTTTGTGTTAAACAGCAGCCAATTGAAAAGTGGATACTTCCACAGTCCCAACTACCCAGGATTTTACCCGCGCGACACTGAATGCCACTATTTCTTCCATGGGAATCCCGGGGAGAAAGTGAGACTGCATTTCAGCTATTTTGATGTGGAGGGTGTATTACCGTAAGTAGTTTCAATTTTTATAAACAATTCTTTTCTGACTTAATTGAAAAATATTTTATATTGTAATTTTTTTTTAAATTTGGTGCTTCAGCTTTGACTTGTTCGCTTATAGGTGTTCCTCAAGGGTCAAATTTGGGCTCACTCTTGTTTTTAATTTTTATAGACGATTTGAATGATTATCTACATGTCAAGAGATTGTTTTCTTGCTGACGATCTTAAATTGTTTGCTTCTGTGGATTCCTAAGAGGGACTTTTCTTGGTAGGTGTTTCTCTACTACTGATTTGGGAGTTGTGTTAGCTTATATGGTTTGCATTCTTGTATAATCAATGATTTTCTGACAAAAAATAATCTGTAAATTCTAAGATATACTAATATACTCCTTACTTTGTCTGGTACATAATTAAACGTAAATCCTGTGATTGAACTTTAACATAAACAAACTTTTATTAATTTCTTTGACTCCTTAGGAATTTCTCAATTTCCCAGAATAGAGTTTCCGATGATTGGAAATTTGGTTAATTTTAAAGCTATACAAATATCAATTTTTGGAAAACACTTATATATGTATTATATTTTGAAAAAAGACGTCCTATATCTATGAATGAAACCGCCTAGATTAAAATATAAATATCTAAAACAAAAGAACTCCGAAAACAATATATTACTCTCTGGATATAGATGTGAAGCAAAACACTTTTCCAGTATGGCTTTCCTTTTTATATATTTTATCTCGTACGGACATTTTTATATGTGGCAGGAAACTCCACATGTGACAACTAAATCTGCTACGAATCTTGTGTAATGCCTCCATATGTTTTCATTTTCCTGCGAGGCTCTGCATTTTTTTATTTTATACACTGTGTCCAAGATGCCGGTTAAATCAGAGAAAAGTTGTACAATTTAAACACCTTTAGCCGTTTTCGAAAATTTTTGAAAAACCGATTTTATGCGATTTTAGTTTTTATTTATTTCTGAGATTATTTTCACAGTAATAAAAAAATTAAAAGCACTTTCTCATTGTTACTTTTTGAGGAGAATAAGATAGCGTTTACAAATTTTCACTACAACGTTTCGTTTTTGAAAAACCATCATCAACTTTGATGTTTCTTGAATAATTTATAAATAACAGCTAAAAACAAAGAAAACTTTTTTAAACCATTACGTGTGATATACCACCTATTTTCGAATTGAAAATGGCTCTAAATTTAACAATAAAAAATCCAGGGTTGTATTTAAAAAAACGAAGTTGATGATTGTTTTTCGAAAACGAAACGTTGTAGTGAAAATTTGTAAACGCTATCTTATTCTCCTCAAAAAGTAACAATAAGAAAGTGCTTTTAATTTTTTTATATCTGTAAAAATAATGTCAGAAATAAATAAAAATTAAAATCGCAAAAAATGGTTTTTTCAAAAATTCTCGAAAACGGCTAAAGTTACTTTACTTTCGAAAACACCATTTAAAAGATGTTTAAATTGTCTCTAATTTAACCGGGATTGTATAAAATTAAAATATCACATAGAAAAATTTTTAATAACCTCAACCCTCAAATTTTGTGTTTACTTTTTCTAGTTGTGAAGCGATTTCAGCTAGTGATTACGTCGAATTCTCAAACTTCATGGCTCGGGACCGGAAATACTCACGCCACTGTGGTCAACTGAAGGAATTCGATATAGAATCCGACCGGAAGTTCTTTAGAGTGACATTCCGGTCGAACGATCGACTCGACGGTACCGGTTTCAATGCCACCTATCGGTTTTTTGATGAAGTTGAATCCTATTTCACAGGACGCAGCGGTGAGACTTCTAGGGGTGTGACAAGTAAGTATTTCTGTGGAAATGTCCTGAGAATTAATCATGATATGGATACGTAAATAAATACATATTCTTTAAAACTCAAAAAAGGGTTTACAGGATCAATATTTTGACTTCCTCAGGGCTCAAATAAAATTAAAAGCCTTGGAAGTTATTCGGCTTCAAAAACAATTGTTTATTCTTTACCAAGTTTAATAAATTTTTATATAAAAAAACTCCATAAACTCAAATTATAAGAAAAGTCCTAGTGCGAGTGTATATTGTGTTGCTTTTACCTATGGACCTGTAGAAAACACTGGATCACTTGTTTAATTTGTTTTTTGCCTTAAAGGATACACCTAGAAGGTCCTTAAATACAAAAAAATAGTATTAACCAATTTTTGAAGAATATACTAAAAACTAAATCCAAATTTTAAAATTGAAAAATACATAATATATCAAAAAACAAATTCGCAATGTTTCTTTGTTGTTTAATTTTGTTAATGAATTAATATTACTTTGTATTTATTATTATTTAATGATTTTATTTTTCTTTCATTAATTATTATTATTAACTAATATATTTCTTTGTTTTAGGACTAGCCCTACCAACTTTATACGGACTTGTAACAAGTTTTTTATTTTTCTAGTATGAAAAATTGACCAAAAACATGTAATTAGAATGAATATACAGAAAAAAAAAACACAAATTAAATACATAAAACAATAAAACATAAATTAATTAGGTAAAAAGCAATATAAAACAAATATTATTTTTGTCTAAAGTAGAAATAAGTTAATGATATCGGATTTTGTTCAATTAATAGAGGTATTGAACGCGTTTTGAACGTGCATATACAGGGTGTCTCACGGTGGATGGCTAAGTACCTAATTAAAATATAAAGCAATAATCCAATTTTTCTAGAAACTTGCTTTTATTTCGGAAACATTCCCATTTAGAGATAGGAACATGGCATATCATTTGAAAGGGAATTGGAATGTCTTTCGGAATATTTTATGATATACAGGGTGTTCCATTTGAGAAAATTGACTTATTCCTATTTTTACTAGTAGATACAAATACAGTAATACTCTTTAAACAATTAGCCAACTATTTTGAAAGAAATAATTTATTTTCTCCGAAACAATTTGGATTTAGACCGAAACTTAACACCGTTTCAGCTATAGAAAACTTTATAAATAGCGTTATAACCGCTTTTGAGAGTAGAAGGCTTGTGGGGGCTTCTTTTCTTGATTTAACAAAGGCGTTTGATTGCGTCTCACACGATATCTTGTTGGGTAAACTGGAGCGATACGGTATGAGTGCGAATTCGATTCGTTTGCTGAGTTCCTATCTCACTGGTAGGAATGTCATAACGATGTTTGAGTCAAAGTCTTCTTAGCCCTTGTTGAGCTCTTGTGGAGTCCCACAGGGCTCGGTGCTCGGACCTCTATTGTTTTTGATTTTCATTAATGATTTACCGCTACATCTGCCATGCTCTGACCTGACATTGTTTGCAGACGATTCAACTATTGTCGATGTTGAACTGTCGAGTGATGTTCTGGCCTCAAGTATGATTAATTCACAGTCGAGGGCTGCGGACTGGTTTGCAGCTAACAAACTCTGTATGAATGCCAATAAAACAGCTACTAAAATATTTACATTACGTAAGACGGATGTTGCTGTTTCTGATGGTCTGGTAAAGTTTTTGGGTGTCACTTTGGACCAAAAGCTAACCTGGGCGGGGGTCATGTCGAGGTTACCATTGCCAAGTTGTCTAAGGTTGTGTTCATGTTGCGAAGCTTGAAGGGTGAAGTCTCTTTTAATGTTTTGAAATCAGCATATTATGGCCTTTTTCACAGTGTGGCTTCATATGCTTTGTCAATTTGGGGAGACTCTTGTCATGCTAGTCGGGTATTCGCAATCCAAAGACGAGTGGTTCGAATAATGACAGATTTAAAGTTTAGAGAGGATGTCATACCTAAATTTAAAGAATGTAAAATAATTACCCTCCCGTGTCTCTATATCTACAATTCAATTATGTATGTGAAAAATAATTACAATCTGTACCTACATAAGGCATGATGAAGTTCACAACCACAATACCAGAAACAAAAATGACATTCTTCCTGAATATATGAGGTTGGGTAGAAGCAGAAATTCTGTGAATTATTATGGTCCCACATGCTATAATCATTTGCCAGATAGTTTGAAAACACTCAGCCTTGCAATGTTCAAAAATAGATTAAAAAACAAATTAATTGACCAGGCTTTTTACTCCATTGATGAATTCCTCAGCACTGACTTTCTGTTTTGATTAAGTTATATACATTTCTATGTTTTTATGTTGTGTTATGTAATATTTTAATATTTAATATGACTTGTGTAAACCTTTTTTGGTAATGACAATAAATAAATAAATAAATAGTTTGCGACCACCCTGTAATCTTATGGGTGAATCGGTCAAGATATTTGTTTTTACTAACATAGTATTCATCTACCGTCAAAATTTCCAGGGTCTGTCTGTTCAGGTGACCAAATGGTGAATATTTTCCAGAGACCTGTTTTGGTCCAAAAAAAATCAAAATAAATTATTTATTCAAAAACAGTTGAAGATAGGTATAGAAAGTGTTAAGACAAAATACTCGAAAACAGCTAAGGAATCCAAAAATATAATTATATACAAGATGTTCCATTTAAAATAAGGTAGAACCGGAAGTAACGCAAATATTTTAGAAGTATAGATAAGATTGACCTACTTAAGTGAGGAAATTTTCAAAATGAGACAGCCTGTATGTAAACCGCAATTAATGTAAGAACGCAGATCCATATTAGTGTTTTGGGTATGGCTATGGTATTCTGACCAGCTCAAAATAAAAAGGAATTTATTCTTATGCCGTAAATTTGATTCAAATTTAAATAATTATTTACGGTACTTTTATTATTTATCATTTTATATTAAACCAATTTGTAAAAAAAAACAAATATTATTAATAATTGTAGAAACAAAAATATTTAGAATAAATAACTGATCTGTTAACAAAAAATTACTTAAATATAAAAGACTGTAATAGTAAATTAAAATAAAAAAAATATATCAAAAATTACGAATGATACTAATGATGAATGTTATTGTAATTTGGTTTTTTTTTTTTTTTTTTTGTAGTCAAATATTAATTAATTTTTATGAATCTTAATTGTATTTATTAATGAATGAATTGCTTTAAATTTTGTTTGTTGTTAAGTTTCGTTTTCGTTGGACCCGTATGTTATAGAATTTATTTAATAAAAAACATATCACCTATACTTTATATTGTATTAAAAATAATCTTTGTTAATTATGACAAACAAAAATATAAAATAATAGACTGTGACATTTTTAAAAACAAAAGGAAATTAATGTTTATTGATTTTCTCAGCTAAAATAAATTATTATCTTAGAAACCCTTAATTAATAAATTATGTACAAAATATATATGCTGAGTTTTATTATAATTACCAAAATAATAAATAAATAAGCGTTTATTGCCCAACAGAATAAATCCCTTTACAGAGCAACATAATATAATACAACATTTTAAATAATAAACAATAATAAAGATAATAAATCAAATTACAGCAAATCAAACAAACCAAAATCAATCACAATCAAGAAACTAAACGGAATAATATTGAACAAAATAACAAATTAAATTCAGATGTAGACATTTACTTTCATTACATTATATTACTATTATATTAACATTACATCACACCCTAAAAAAACTACCATTAAGTCGTGCAACGAACAATCAAATATGTCGCAATCGTTACAGATCATATTAAAATTATTGCACATCACAAAAACTGGCGTGTATAGATTCGTAACAGGACGTTTGCAGTAAAACATTAATCCGTTGCGACTCCCCAGGCGTGGAACATTTATATCAATCTCAGCCAGCAACTCAGAGCAATCGATTTTACCATTTAAAAGACCGTACAAAAATTTCTAAGAAGCAAGAATTCTACGGAACTCCAAGCTACTGACGTTAAATCTATTCCAGAGCATCGAACTATCCACCCCTCTTCCTGGATAAACGCCATCAGATTTATATACGAGATATTTAAGGAATTTCCTTTGAATTTTTTCAATAGCGTACTTATGGACCTCATAAATAGGATACCAGATGATTGAACAATACTCTAGTTTCGAACGAACGTAAGAGAAATACAATTTCTAAAAATGAAACCATAAGCCCTAATCGCTTCATTCGCCTTTAAGTTAATATGAGGAACGAAAGACAATCTCGAGTCAAACGTAACACCCAAATCGGTAGAAGTTGCACATCTCTCGAGAACAGTCTGTCCAAGTCGATACTGAAAATTAAAAGTAGTTTTCCTTCTCGAATAAGACATGCATTTACACTTCTTAGCATTTAGATATAGCTTGTTATTGTTACACCAACTCTCCATCGCCTCAAGCTCACTCTGGAGACCTATGCAGTCCTCGTACGACACGATTGTGGCGAACAGCTCGACATCGTCAGCGAAAAACAACCTGTTAACTTGCAGACACTCGTTAAGATCGTTAATGAAGATCAAGAAAAGCAGGGGACCCAAGTTTGATCCCTGAGGCACACCAGAGGATGCTTTATATTTTATGGAATTGTAGCCATTATAAACTACATACTGTAGTCTGTTGCGAAGATATGAAATAAACAACGATTTCAGGTTATTGACAAACCCATAGCTGTCCAGCTTCCGAATTCGCACCCCATGATCCAACCTGTCGAAAGCCTTGGCAAAGTCGGTATAAATAACATCCAGCTGTCCCCCCCCATCGACAATACGCGTAGCCCTCTCTGTGAAACAAGAAAGATTAGCGAGAGTGGACCTATTCGGCATAAAACCGTGTTGATTTATGGTGATTTGACCACGTAACGCAGTAGAGATTCTATCACTCAGGATGGCTTCAAAGATCTTGGACAGATTCGACAGGATGCAGATCGGGCGGTAGTTGCTGATGATTGATCTCTCGCCAGACTTGTGAATTGGGACCACACGTGCCTCCTTCCATCGAACTGGGAAAGCTCCATTCTTAATTGCTAAATTAAACAGCGCAACGGGGCCGCCAACACTCCCACACAGTATTTTATGAAAAACGACGGTAAACCGTCAGGACCCGCCGTTAAATTGTTTTTTACACGAGAGAAAAATATCCAAATCAGTAATGTCAGAAACATTGACAGCAGAAAAGGGAACTCTATCACCGTTTAAAACGGATATGGAATACACTTTCAAAGAACTCAGCAAATCTGTCAACAATAGCCTGAGGCACAACATGTTCAACACCATCAAAACATAGTGGTATTCTAGTACTATTATTTTTGGCGTGAAAATATGACCAGAAGTGTTTTGGATCCTGTAATAAATTATTTTGCACCCCATCTATGTAATTAGAATATGCTACTCTGATAGCCAGCTTCAACTGTCTACGTGGTCTCTTGAAATGTTGCAAACAGTCCGCATTACCTGTTCTCCTAAACTTTCTAAGCTGCCCTTCTTTTCTTTTTATATTGCGAACAATCTCAGACGTAATAATAATCAATTCAGTTATATTATCGAATTAGACTGATGTTTCGGACATACGATGTCCATCATCAGCGGCATAAGATACGGCGACTTCAGGACACCAACATTATAAGAAGGTGCCACGCATTCTCACTAGCACAAATTATTTCTCAGAGAGAGGACTATGAAAAAAATGAAAGAATCCAAAAAACAAATCATCTCATCAAATAAACACAGAAATAACAATTTTTTCCAACATTATTTATTTAAAAATATACAAATTAACCTAATCTCTAGCAACCTTCTGGGCGATATTGCTGCCCCCAGACTCATATTCAATGTGCACTCTACCAGATGATGTACGCGACGTGCGAAACTGTTGCCTTAATGACGTGGACGGCATCAATTCCTACAAAAAATATCACATGTTACCCTTTTACACCCTGTCTTGTAGCTTTTATCGCTTACCTCTATATCCGACGTCTCAGATTCCTCAAAACTACTCAATTCCTCCCGATTTCCACTCTCACTTTCCTGCAAACACATATAAAAAAATGTTTTACTGATCTGCAGTCTCTAATCAGTAGTTATATTGCCACTTACGTGATCGCTGTCATCAGAGTCTGCGACGACGAATTCCGCCCCGTTTGCGTCTGCGACCGTTTCGGTTTCCATTTCGTGTTCCTCCTCAGCATCTTCGATTTCCTCCTCGTCCTGGGCGCGGTCAAAAGTACTTTGGGGGATGCTGTATAAATCTTGGTACTGTAACAAAAAAATTATGTGAAGCTTATAGGAGCTTTGTGGAAAACTTATACTATACTTACAACGCCTTCTTTCAACCGATTCAAAAGCGACGTCTCAACGCCCTTCTCAATTCTAGCCGCAATCAATGCCTTCTCCTCACGACGTTTCTCTCTCCTCTCGATGTTCCTCTGCAAAGGCACAAGCAATTTCCTGCAAATAAACAAAACAAATACACCCTTGCTAACATCTAATTTACAACACTTACTGTCTACGCAGTTTCAGTTTACGCATCCTGATGAGATACTGAGTAATTTTTACGAAACGTTGCTTGCATTTAGATTTTATGAATCCGGGCCAGTACAACAGGTTTTCATTAATTTGGTGGATGGCTTTTTCAAAGTTTCGGGACAGTTTCACTTTCTCCCATAGTTTTCTCGGAAACGCTGATCTAAAAATAACATTTTTCATTATGATTTACCACTAGACAAAAACCATCTCCCCAAAATGTTGTTAAATGTGCAAATAAAAGAGAAAAATTAAAGTGTAGCACTAACCTGTCAGCTGTTTTCATGTACAAGGAAATAATACCATTTTCTTCTCTTACAGTTGCATATTGACTATTTGCTAATGGGCATGACGATCTATTACATAAACCCGTCAAATTGTACTCATTTCGACACATTTTCTGGGTTTTCGTACTGAAAAAAGAGCATATTATTTCACTCAAAGTAACCACATATATATACTCAAGATTTTTTTGAAACTTTAACAATAAAATTGAAGATTTTGGTATTAATTCTAACTAAAACCGTGATTAAAGTGAGCATTGTATTTTGTAGGTTATGTTGATTAAATATGTGATTATTAACAAACCAGGCCAAGTAAATATTATATACCATTAAAATAAACTAAATTGGTACTTACTTAATCATATGTGAGCAGAAACTCTTATTGATAATGCTCCAAACCACCTAAAAAGTTCAGAAATTCCAGTGTTACGTTTCACATTTTATGTTCCTATAAATTTTAATACTCACATCATCATGCTGCATTTTGTTAATGTAAAATCTAAAATTCAAATAACTTTAATTACTTAATTAATAATTCAAAGACTTTAAAAAAATATTGTTATAACAACATAGTCCAGCGTAATGTGAGTGAGGTTAAGGTAAAACTGCGGTCAGCCTAGAGAAGTTAGAGGGTTATGTTAAGTCTCTTCTTCCTCTTATGTGGATAAGTAAAAAGCTGACAAGTTTCTACTAAGGTTGGGCGGATTCAAATTAAAAATACTGGATAATTCGAGTAGAGTCATTAAAATAATAATAATCGTAATGATCTATTTCTAATGCCAAAGCATGATATCGTTTTGATTAAGGATGGATAAATAACATCACAAAGTTTCAGTAATAAAACAGGTAGTACCATTATTTAAGTGTTCTAACAAATATTTAAATCAAATTAGTTGAAAATGAAATAATACTATATCCTTCAGATTCGTTTATATTAACTTATGAATGAAACAATTAGGTTATTGTCTTTTACAAAAGGACTTCGCGATAAAGTGAGGTTAAGTGAAAACATCTGATATTTGGCTAAAAGGTACTAATATCAGTTATCCAAATACAAATAAATATTCAAAAATTATCGTTAGTAGTTAGAGTACCAATTTAATCATATAACAAATTACACAATAAGGAAAAAGAAATCGTTACAGGTCATGATTATGTGAAATAATAAGTGTCTTCTTTTATTAAGGTTCTTGTAGTTTCATTTGACATAAAATATTAATTTTGGTGTTGCGACATCTCTTGTGTAATGTCACAATTACTACCGCGATATTTTTAAAATTCTTTATTAGAAGGGCCCATAATTCTGTACATGTGCCACAGATGTCGCCGTACTGTTTATTAATTACTGTTGATTTAATATTGTTACTATTTTTTAAATCATTTTTTTTCTTCCAAGTTTTTAAAATACTTATTACTTGGTATTCAATAAATAAATTTTATTTTAGACTGCATCGAATATCTATTGGTAATTAGCCTTAGATTGCCTATATAGTACTATACAGGGACAACCAAAAGTCAGGCAAACACTCGATAATATTTGAACACACATGTTATTTTTGGTTTTAAGTTTCCTATTCGATCGTGTGGTAAAATCATTTAGTTTTGGCCACTATGTACCAATAATGCTGGCATATACACTGTATACAACCAATCCAGGGCCGTATTTAGAAAAAGTTGATGATAGTTTTTCAAAAACGAAACGTCGTAATGAAAATTTGTAAACGCTATATTTTTCTCCTTAAAAAGTAACAATGTGAAAGTGCTTTTCATTTTTTTGTATCTGTAAAAATAACGTCAGAAATAAATAAAAACTAAAATTGCAAAAAATCAGTTTTTTCAAAAATTTTCGAAAACGACTAAAGTTAGTTTAATTTTGAAAACACCATTTAAAAAGTGTTGAAATTGTACAACTTTTTTATAATGTAACCAACATTGTAACTCCTACGATTCCGATGCTATCCCATTCTTATTTTAGACACAGTGTATATAATACAATTTCTTGAAAAGTTAGCCCCCGGGCAAATATCTTAAATTTTGATGTCAAAACCAATTATTTAAATGCAAAAACTTTGTTTACGTTATATTTTTAACACCCCTTGTACAACAATTGTATTATTCCTCTTTTGTTTAATTTTGGTGGTACCTGTGAAGATATTTTCGTAAATAGCGAAGAAATATGTCATTTATATAGGTAGTTCTACTTTATCTTTCTCTGAAACCCCTGGTAGGTGATATCCACATCTTTTGTGTTACTCGTATTTGAGAATAAAAGAATTATTATCCTTTTTAAGAAAAACATATTATAATACACCGTCCAGATCTTTTTATTAGGATTTTCACTTTAGTCCGGGTTCTATTTTATGTTGAATGCTTCTTAGAATTCAAGGCAGGTACCGAAACCCCGGGGCCGCTATAATAATAAAAGAGGGCTTTCACGAAATAGTTTCAATAATAATTGTTGGCTAAAAATATATTTATTATTGGGTGAAAATTGAAGAAAATGTTTTCTAGTTAGATCAATTACTTCTGTCTCACCTGCTAAATAAACTCTCAGATTTTGAATTATTGATAAAATTAGGTACACTATAACCATTCATAATAATATTTTGGTCCATCTTGTATGTTTTGACAATGTATTTCTCAGTATATCCCCCGTATATTGAGGAGAATACATGCTAAACATAAAATATAAAAAAAATATACGAAAATCTAGCAAGCCATGTTACAACAATGCCACTACTACTTACTAAAACAAGCGGTACACACAATCGGTGTTGTCAGATTTATTTTTTTTATTGAATCAGTTTCTGCATCAAATTTTGTCATCAGTTTTGTAACATTGTTGCATTAAGCATAATAATTTTTATCACATGAAATGTTTGTTCAATTAAGATGGTATTGAATTACGTTTGTTTTACACTCTAGCCTAGAGAAGCTATAATAGGTAGATAACACACTATTGGTACTCCTTCCTATTTTAGTTTACACAAGTCTGCATAAAAAAATTAACTAATTTAAAAAATACTAGCTAAATGAAAACGATTTGTAATAAATCCACTACAACTAAACTAACGCTGACAACACCGCATCCACAGTCAACGTGGACTCGACATACACGCGTCAGAAATCAAACCGCTTGCATCTATTGGAGAATTTTCATGTACTACAGTCTCATTGGCTACAATCGAACGCTATGCTTTCCATGTTATTCATTTAGGCACGCCGTATCCTTGCTTCTAATTGGTTGTGACGAATCCGTTATGCGTTCTGATTGGTTTAGCGTATTTATTCTAGTCCACGTTGACTGTAAAAGCCTAGTGTGTGGTGTATAACGACTACTATACTAGGGATATTTTCATTTTTATTTTTTATTTTTTCCTATTTTATTGTGTTCAGCTCTTTTGCAGAGAGAACGTTGTGTTTGGGGGGATTTTGGGGGCTGCGAAATGGGGTGGTAGTAGTTTTAGGTGTGGTGGTAGCATATATAAGGGCAATCAGAACGCCATATTTATTCCAGGCTAGAGAGGGGTGGGTTTTGGTGGTAATGCAGTGCCGTACCTACTAAGTTTTTAGTTTTTTTGAGATTTTTACTTTTTATTCGTAATATTTTGGTTTATTCTGATTCATTCAAAGATTTTAAGGGATTTTTTTGTTTCTACAAAGGTTAGTAATCGAATTTGATTACTTTTGATTGAATTTTTATTTTCTACCCTTATTCATTTCATTAAATCAATTTTTTGAATATACAGTCGAGTTAATAATTTTTATAGGACAAATCTCTTCAACCAAGGGTTGTTTAAAAATTAGAAATAATTTGTTACAACGTCCCTATGTATTTCCAGTAAAAACCCGTTTCTGCTGCACTGCCGCTAGGGAATAACAAGTGGAAAAGGGACATGAAAAATAGAAAAAGACAAAACAACCCCTTGGGATAAAATTGAGGGCGGCTGGGGGTGGTTGTATAGCGTGTTGTAGGGTTTTTATATATATTCATTCACCGGGGTTCGTTCGAGTTAAAATGAGATGCTTTCCGCTAGGCAGCCATTTTGAGGGTTTGTTTTTTTTTTTTAAATGCATGTTGTACGAGTATATATAGTAATATTTCCGGGGATTTTTTTTGTACCCTATATACACACGGTATAGAGCGCGCTCTTTTTCACTTATTTACTCAAAAAAAAAAAACGTATAATAAAACCTTTGTTGGAAGCTTTATTTTTTTATGAGAAAAATTGTAAAATTTCAATGCAGGGTAACTTATTAATGCACCATCGTATTACCATAGAAACTAGGGGTAGATAATGATAGATGCGCAATTTAATTTTTATAAAATAAAAATTATTTCAAAGAGGGTAGTTTTTTTGACAACCATTATAAAAGTAAAGGTAAGTTGATAGAATGATGTCGTTTTAATATTGAGTTGGCATTTTAATGCATTCTGGCTAGGGATGGGAGCTATACCGATCGATGTCGAATTTATTTGGTTACAGAGGGTGCTTCCTTTTTTATATATTTGATGTAGTCGTCAAAATAAACACGAGGTTGACGTATATCAATGAAAATTATTAAAATAAGGTCTGACATCTCACATGGCTGTTTGGTGCCGGCCCTGTGTCCTAAAGGGCTCCAGGATGCTACGGATTTTAAAGTATTTTTGATGTAAAATAACATATTAATTTAGCTACATTCAGTTCTCCCTGTTTTTGGTTCTTATACCCTAATTTTGCTTACCTATTGTCTGATCAAATTTTTATGTATTAAATTCAATAAAAACAAATTATTAACAACCCTCTGCTTGTGGAGATGGATCAACGTTGTTATCTAAAGTAAGCTCTTGTAAACTGCAACCCTTATTAATACTGAAGAGGACCTTAGATTTAGACACGAGGGACAAAGAGTTATTTATTTTTGACAATTGGAATACAGGTTTATTCAAAATAAACAGACTTTATTTTTGAATGTAACACAACGTTTATGTTTTGTCAAAACCAAAAAAACCAACTAAGCTTTCCCGAATTTCAATCGGATGATAATTTTGTTCCCTGTATACCGATAATACCTATAGGTAACAAATTGATTGCACTAGTTTGTAGGTATATATTTTTATTACTGTTATTATTATTATTACCACCCTTCACGACCCCTAACAACACGAAACCCACCCCCGCCTCCCAACCGCGCTCCCTTTGCGTGTTTACCATTATATTCTCCTCACACTCCCCCCTGCTCCTGGTCGCTGATGTGGTAATTGAGGGACGAAAAGAGGGCGAATATATACACACAACAATAATGTATGAAGTGGGGTTGGGATGTGTTTTGGGGGATGATGTTAGGTCGCGCTTTTGGCTAATTATCAAATTGTCGATATATATTTGAAAACAGGAGTTTGTTTTTTGAGTTTTACTGATTTACTCACGACTAAAATGTATCAGGGATGTTTTGCTTTCTGCATTAAATGGTTTCAGTTCTTTTATGGTGTATTATTCTAGGACAGCCTGTATAATAAAATAAACTTTCTTCTGCCCTCATTAATTGTCATCTAAACGTGTGAAAATTATTTTTGCATTCACCCTATATAATTTGTAAAAACATGTGTGGTTACACGATGAAAAAGCACACACAAATATATAGCAGCCTACCTCGTTTCTTCTGACAAGCAGATAGCGCGGTGTGTTTTCTCTTGTACCCCTTGTACCCCGCGACGTCACGTCGGGGGCCTCACTGAAGGCCCACATGTTGTATGCCCCCGTATACACTGGATGTGTTGTGAAAATGCCGATATATACGTGCATGAGAAGCGAAAATAAAAAACACACCAAACACTAGAAAAAAAAATGAAAAACGTTTATTGTGTACAGGGAGAACTACAAAAAACGAAAGAACAAAACGGGAAGCTATTGAACTAGAAGAATAACTACGACAAAAAGAAGAAAGAAAGAAAACGACGTGAAGCTGAGATAGAAGAATAAAGCAGGTTACATTACAAGAAGAAAATAAACGAGTAAAGAGTTTATGAAATCACAAGAAGAACGACAAGAAAACGAAAGACAACAATGAAGCTGTTGAACTAGAAGAATGACTACGACAAAAAGAAGAAAGAAAAAGACGTATAACTGAGAAACAAAAAGAACGACAAGAAAACGAAAGTAAACAACGTTGTAGCTGAAACTAGCAAAACGACTACGACAAAAACGAATATGACTACGACAAAAGGAAGAAAGAGATAAAACGAAGTGAAGCTGAGATAGAAGAATAAAGGAGGTTACATTACAAGAAGAAAATAAACGAGTAAAGAGTTTATGAAATCACAAGAAGAACGACAAGAAAACGAAAGACAACAACATTGAAGCTGTTGAACTACGAAGAATGACTACGACAAAAAGAAGAAAGAAAAAGACGTATAACTGAGAAACAAAAAGAACGACAAGAAAACGAAAGTAAACAACGTTGTAGCTGAAACTAGCAAAACGACTACGACAAAAACGAAGATGACTACGACAAAAAGAAGAAAGAAATAAAACGACGTGAAGCTGAGATAGAAGAATAAAGGAGGTTATATGAAGCCGAAAAGAAAGAAGAAAGTAAACGAGTAAAGTAAGTTTATGAAGTCACAAGAAGAAACGTTGTTAAAAAAATGGATGAAGAACAAAACCAACGTGAAGCTGACAAACAAAAAGAACGACAATAAAAAGAGAGACAACGACTTGAAGCTGGAACTAGAAGAACGACTACGACAAAAAGAAAACGACGTGAAGCTGAGATAGAAAAATAAAGGAATTCGAAAAGAAAGAAGAAAGTAACCGAGAAAAGAGGTTATGAAATCTCAAGAAGAAAATTTATCATAGTTGAACAGTGTAAACAAGACTGATAATTATATTATGTGCCCCCGGTATACAATTGTGCTTGTAATACATTCTGGTAAAACAGGAAAAAAAGGCGAAAACACTATTGAACGTGGAGTGTGACAAGGATGGCGATACAAAAAGGCATTTTTGTGTATAGATGTTGTTTTTAGCGGTTCTTTCGGGTGTAAAGAAAGACCATGTGATGTGAAACAACCTAAAGAGGGAAACGCGCGGGCCGGGGACGAAACGAGAAAATGTGGGCGCCGGCGGTCGCGTTGTTGTCAGATTTATAGCGCGCATAAGAATCGTACCTACAAATTAGATTAAAACGTTGATATGTGGGATGATAGTGCAAGACAAATGGTTTATCTCGAAAAATATGCACACTACAAAAAATTGTTTTATATGGAAATTGTAGAGCATTAGTTGCTCTATAAAATAGTTTTATACTAAATTATTGGAAATTTCATAGATTTTGAAATATTGGTCCCGGCATATAAAATTGTCAACGTACTCTTACGTACGTACATGTTACAATGGTGTTTCAAAAGTAGGTATGTTGGATAAATAAAACGTACAGAAAACACATGAGAATTTGTTATTTTTCTATATCTTAATTATTATAACCCCGGATTACAGTAACTTAATATATCAATCAACACAAATTATTAAAAACAATTTTTATCAAAAATGTTATCAATCTTCAATAAAAATAAATAAAATTTCTACTAAGTATTGTTAAAGAGTTAATACTTCTGTAGGTACCTATATTAAATTGTTTGGTGATACATTTATTTGTTTCAATATTATTATAAATAATAAGAATAGGTACCTATGAAAAGTGTTTTATTTATTATTAAAAAACACGTAATAAATATAAAACTTCTTAACACAACCTTGTATCAAAGGATTTTGAATACCAGTGGATAAATATTTTTAATTTTAATTTGCGAGAAAGCCTCATAAAATATTTGTTTTTATAGTCCTCTTCCTACTCGAAATATTCGTATAAAAAATAAAACAATTTGGCAATCCTGCACGACAAATAATTCGCTAAGCAAATTCTTAGTTGCAGTCCGGCTACAATTTGAAAATAGTAGTTTTATTACAGCGACGTTGTCAAGTTGTTGAAAAAAACTTTGTTTATATATTTTTAATTCAACATTTGTATTTAGATATAGGTACCTATTATAGGTATTTTTATATTATATATAATAAAAAGTCAATAGTGTAAATTTGACGCAGGATCACTTCCGGTTCACCTGTAAAAGATTTAACTTTGAGCAGTTATTTTATGGATTTATAAAATAATTAATTGATCTTTAAATATTTTTGGATTTTTTAACATACCTATGCGTATGTAACTAGATTTTTTACAAAATAAAACACATTTTAACAATCTCGAATGAAATAGGCTTGTGGTTAAAACACTTAGAGTTAAGCCAGAAGTGATATTTTCTAAGAAAACAATATCAAAAAGCGAATACGGTGACTGTCACACACACGCACATTTTTCCAAAAACATGATATTCGTATGCATAAAGAAGTAAAAAGATTCTGAAAATAAAATCGGCAACACCGTACCACAATAAATGGAAGTACAATATTCTTTCCTGTCTGTGGCCAAACGGTGAGGAGAATGCGACTACGCTCGAGCATACACGAAGACCGTAATTCGTGTTTCCAACTGTCATTTTCCTTTAGTATCGTTTTAGCACAGAGTGAGAGTGTATAGAAGCTTTAAGAGAAATTTGTACAAAAAAAGGATAATCGGAAATGTAAAATCAATCAATAAAACTTGACCACGTGTTTTGGAGTTATTCAATTAATTTCGTATTAAATAAATTATCTGTTCTACCATTTTAACAAAAGTTTAAACTTTAAATACCCTAGTTTCAATAAAATATTCTTATTTGTATTCCTACGAGGGTGAAATTACAAGTTATAAATTTTGGTTTTATGTTCATTTAATTAACCAGTGTTTTAAATAAATCGTTCGATTATTAATTGTTGTTATGTTATAGTGTGATTTATAAAATATTATTTAGTTGAGAAATAATAAATAATTTTTTGTGTTGTGGATTGAGTAGTTTGTTTGTTTGTTGGTGCCATTGTGGATTTATATCTGTGAATAGTGGATATCATCATTCTTTAGAAAATGGATATTTGATGGAATATTATGTACGCCAGTGGCGCAGGTGGTATGAATGCCGCAGCAGTGGCGGCCGTTGCGGCTGCAAGACATCCGGTACGTACATATTTCTTGTAATAATTATTGTTTATTTAAGTCGGTAGTTTATTACGTGTCAATTTAGTGTACAGGGTAGCACAAAATTGACACTGACTGTTTTTGGTGTTAAAATCAAGATTGCACAACAATATCAGAGGGTGCATTGTACAGTAAGAATTATTTAGGGGAAAAACGTACCAATTCCTTTGGAAGTAGTTAGTCTAAATATTTTCACATAACTTTTTTCTAAATTACAATGGTCTCGCAAAATTTTGCTATAGTTGAATTCATCCTGGTAAATCCCAAGCAGATATAACATATTCTTAAGATCCCCTGTACGTTAACCCAAAACAATTCGGCAACGTGTGCGTAGGTATAATAATTACTACAAAATACACATAAACATTAAGTATAATAGGTACCTATTTATTTTTTTATTCTCACTCTGTTTTCGTAATTTCGTATTATTAACAGTCGATTAAGTAAAGTACCTATATGTCATGCTTTTTTCTCTTCGTTTTTATTGTAATTTTTATTTCTGCCTTTCTCATTCTAGTGTGACCCCATTTTTCATTTTCGGAAGCATCCTAGCGTTCATAAAACACGTTTTGTGTTGGCTGAATGCACTGATATACCGGATGTCCCCGTTTTAAAAATATGTGTAACAGTTATGTAAGTGTTTTTATTAACGCGAGGTACCTTTTCTAGATATAATTTTGATAAATCTCCGTTGAGGCATGTTAGTCACAGAAATATGTTGTAGTTAAGTATTACATTTCCCATATCTCAGGAAGTAACTGTCTTAGGATATTGGGGTAAAAATTCTCTTAAGGAAATCGACCATAGGCAATTCCTGGAAACATGTTTTTAGTTTCTAACTATACCGGTAGAGGGCGTCATAGATATGGTCGTATTAAAAATGGATTTTTCTGGGAAATGTCAAGAATGACTTTTTCTTCTAAATCTTAAAATAAAAAAGTTTTTGCTCTTCCAAACTCTATCCGGGGACACATTGGATAGAGTTTGGAAGAAGAAAAACTTTTTTATTTGTAGATTTAGAAGAAAAAGTCATTCTTTATAAAAACGTCTGCTTGTGTCAAAACTACAAATTCAAATACCAAATTTACGATTACTATACAGGGTATATCAAAAATAATATTTTTAATGATTTTGATTTTCTTGTTTTTTTAATTTTATTATTTTAATAGTAGCTATGAAATTAACCACTTTGAGAAAAAAGTTCATTAGTGTTTTTTGCACAATTGGTGTAATAAATCACGGTTTTAAAAATATTTTCATAAAATTTAAAAAAAAAACAAAATCATTAAAAATGTTATTTTTGATATACCCTGTATAGTAATAGTAAATTTGGTATTTGAAATTGTAGTTTCGACACAAGCAGACGTTTTTATAAAGAATGACTTTTTCTTCTAAATCGACAAATAAAAAAGTTTTTCCTCTTCCAAACTCTATCTGTGGACACATTGTATTTGGCTTTTAAATTACGATGGAGTCTGAATAAATCCGGGGCAGCCATGAAAAAGACGTATAAAAATCTTGACAGAAGCATATAAGTACGTCATTTTCATGGCCAACTATAATCTATCCTCACTTAATAGTATTTATTTTTTTAGAAAGGGAATTTAATGCTCTTTTAAATTTGAATATATTATATAGGGTGCTTCATAAGAAAAAACCAATTTACACGCTGTATCTAAAAAAAGAAACACCCTGTATGAAAACTAATTGTATCAGTGTGTTCTTCTCCAAAAACTGCTACAAAAAAGATCAATCAATTAACTTTTAAAATGCAAAAGTTAGAGAGGTTTAAAAGAATTGCCGGAATTTGAAAAACGCCCTCTAGCGATTAAATTAGAAAAGATATCAAAACTAATAAAATTTGAGTATCGCAAACGAAGGTCCACACAAAAAGAAGTGTAGTGGTCACAGGAAAAAAGTACAGGGTTAACGAAAAAAAAAATAAAATCACGGAAAAAAAAACTTATAAGTAAGTAAGTAATAGTGCTCAAGGAAAACAATAAAAAAGTAAAGTGCAGTCACGGAAAAAATTAATAAAAAAGAAAATAGTACTTATACTAAGTAGTCACGCAAAAAAAAATTAAAAAAAGTTATACAGAGTATAATCATAAAAACGAACAAATTATTGTGGTCACGAAAAAAATACTTATCCGTGACGTCATACAGAGTAATGACGAAATAAAAATGCAAAAAGTATAGTCGCCCCATTTAAAAGTGTCGAATTTGGTCCACCCTGTACAGGGTAAGTAGTAGAGCAGCTAGAGATAAAGTAACTTACATGCTCCGAGCCTGAACTTTGTCAAATACTGAATGCCGAAAACTGCACATCGATATCCTGAACTGTTGACAAAATACAGAGTCGTTTTCACTTTAAGTAAGTTCCCCACATAACGTTTAGTTGTCTGATTTGGGCCACACTGTATGGAAAGTATAGCGCCTACATTTCGTGAAAAAAAGCGTACACAAAAATGTTGTGGTATTTTTAACCCCTTGACCGCCTATTAGGGACGTTTATGATGAAGAATATCAAAAAATTTTTTACGCCCTGTATAGGCATATTATACGTTGAAAAACAGTCTTAAATAATTTATTTCCATACATTATAAAATATTATGGGTATTCCTTGCGGTTACAAGATATTTTTATCAATAAATTCATAAGGAAAAAAATGGAAATCGTGTTAATATGAGGTTATGCGATCTGTGAATAACTATAATCCTATAATAAGTAAGTATAACTATATCTACCGATGTCGGTAATACCTTGTATATAGTGCCTATTAATTGCAATGTTCCGAAACGGACTAACTAGCAATTAGTTACCGTGTTTACAACATGTATATATGTACCTACCTACTTAGGTATCTACATACAGTGTATAGTCAAAAGTTTAACTAAAAATACAAATTTTTTATTTCTCATAGCATGCTAGATCCGCGGAAAATTGAGATATTAATTGTTTTCCAACGAATTTGGTAAAAAACATTCTTTTTGTCAAAACTCTGGAACGAATAAAGATATTGAGATGCGGTTTTGGGTTATTTAGTTCAAAATTTAATTTACTTTTTGTTTTTGATGAAAAAACCGTATCGTTCCAGTAAAGATATCAAAGAAAACCCTAAACTTTCAAAATAGCGCCATCTAACGGGGCAGCTAAAAACAATTATGACGTGGCTTAATCAAAACAAGGCCTTCTTTCTTAAACAAGAGCAGTCTGATAAATTCTGTCAAGCCAAACCAAAATTATAGACATTTTCATAAGTAAAACTCCAACCTTCCCTAGTGCTTTTATTTTAAGTCCCATAATAAAACGTTTTAGACCAAAAAGATGCAGAATCTTAGTAGTATTACTGTGATAATATTTTTTTCTTAACTTATATTGGGACATTTCCCAGAAAAATCCATTTTTAATACGACCATATCTATTACGCCCTCTAGCGGTATAGTTAGAAACTAAAAACATATTTCCAGGAATTGCCTATGGTCGATTTCCTTAAGTGAATTGCCGAATTTTGAAAAACGCCGTCTAGCGCCTTATCTAGAAAACATATCAAGAGGCGGTTTGCGCCAATTAATTACTAATAAAATACGGGGTGTTCTCATTTAAAAGTGTCGCTGTACAGGGTGTCCTAAATTAGACAACGTTATTATTTAAGTAGGTATTTAAAATTAAATTCCATATTAGAATAATATTAAATCAGAATCCGATAATAATCTAGTGGACGTACCTATTTAATATACCTACAATGTAACTAATAGGTACTCTTGTATAATTACCTCTGTACATGTCCAATCTCCGTTATTACTAATATTAATGTTTCATCGTTAATTAACATTAACAATAATAATTTGGTATGAAATTATAATCTGTAACACGTTTGGGAGGGGACATACGCATAATATTTATACCCTTTGTTATGTGAGGACCGTATTGTACTCGTAATAATAATAATTATTATCATGTGTTTAATTTTCAAAAGCATGTTTAAATGATCGGTTAATTATTTTTTTGTCATATAATGTAGATATTTAGTTTCAATTTTAGTTTGTATATACAGGATGGCCCGATTTCGAGCATCATCATTGGGATCTCGAAAACTGAAAGAGATACAAGATTGGTTTGATTGAGGAAAAGTTGCGCATTTATGAGCCCAACAATTTGCCGTTTCGAAAGTTTTAATATTCCGATTAGTTCCGGAGATATTCGGAAAAAACCGTAAATCGTAGTCATCAACTTTGTTTTTGATCAAATACGGACCTGTTGGAATCTGAAAACATTCTTTTGTTGTTGTTGTATTATGAGGAAAAATCATAGCTTCACTAGGATACTTTTTACAAAATTGTTCGAAATGCAGGGTCGTACTTATCTGAAAATTAGATTTCCTGCTGTTGGTCATAAAAACCACGAAACGTCGTAATAAACATACATCGCTGGATTCGTAATAAAAAATGCTTCCAGATTCCAGTATTTAAAAATCAGGTCCGTATTTAAAAAAACAAAGCAGATGATGACTGCTCATAGATGAAACGTCGGGTGCGAAAATTTTTAATATCATTGGATAGAGCGGAAAAAGTGACAATGTGAATGTGAAATTTATTTTAAAATTCGTCCTGAAATGGAGTGAGGAAAAAACCGCCGATATAAAGGAGGCAGTGGCGGGTTTGAAGCAAGACTCGAGTCCTGGACCGGACGAAATTCCTCCGATGTTTCTTCAGAGATGCATTGAATCATTATTACGACCATTGGCCACGTCAATGCAACATGGGCACTCTACAGGAGGAATGGTTGTCTGCTGTCGTGATACCTAAAATTACTTAAAAATGGTGACAAGTTCGCTGCAGAAAATTATCGACCTATTAGTTTGACCTGCGCACTTTGTAAATGCATGGAGAAAGTCATTACCAGAAATATGACTTCATTTCTAGTTGAATCAAATATTATTCCCAATGAACAACATGGGTTTATGCCCAAGAGGTCGGTGGAGTCGAATCTTCTGGAATGCCTCAATGTGTGGACCAGCCATAATGATGTTGGTCAGCCTACGGATGTGTTGTATCTGGATTTTGAGAAGGCATTCGACAGAGTGCCATTTGCTCGTTTGTTGCTGAAATTGGAGCATTACGGCGTGCGGGGGGCACTCCTGAGGTGGATTGAAATGTTTCTTACAAAAAGAATTTTCCAAGTTAGAGCGAATGGTGCATTATCCGCTAAATTGCCGGTCTTGAGTGGTGTCCCGCAGGGGTCTGTACTGGGGCCATTGCTTTTTCTGGCATATATATCAGACTTAACAAGAACCATCACGTCAAACATGAGCTTCTTTGCTGATGACACCAAATTGTTTTGTAACCCACTGCGAGACGATAATGAATTCCAGATCAACATTGATGGGGTAGTGTCCTGGTCGGCGGTTTGGTTGATGAACTTGAATTTGGAGAAGTGTCAGGTACTACACATCGGAGCTAATAATCCCAGGACTCCATATTTCATCAATGGAAATGCCGTTAAATCTGTAAATCAGCAGAAGGATCTTGGTGTCATAGTATCAGCGGATTCGAAGTGGGAGGCCCATATTTCCGCCACAGTGAAGAAAGCTAATAGACTGTGGTATCTGATACAGAGAGCTTTCACATCGAGATCAAACTCTCTAATATCGCAATTGTATAAATCGTATGTCAGACCACTATTGGAATATGCCAACAGCGTTTGGTCCCCCTACTTCATTAAGGACATAGAGGCATTGGAAAGGGTTCAGAGGAGATTCACTAAGCTACCTCATGCACTTAGCCATATACCATATGAGGAGCGATTGAGGCTTTTAAATTTGACATGTCTTTATGATCGACGACAACGAGGCGATCTAATTCAAACATACAAGATACTTAGTGGCTACTACTCGGTGAATCTCGATGTATTTCATCCTGCTAGAAATCCTAATCTGCGTGGCAATAGTAAGAAACTTGACAAGGAGAGATGTGCTAGACTTCCTCGGAAGAATTTTATAACAAACAGAGTTGTATATGCATGGAATTCATTACCTGAAGAGGTGATAATGGCGCAAACGGTTGACAGCTTTAAGAACAGGCTGGACAATTTCATGGAGGACCATGGCGATCAGTTGGTCCACTACTCGCTATAGAAGATTAGTGAGGATGACATCAATATTTCAAAAACCTCAAATTAGGAACTGAGCAACAGTTTCATCGGTTTTACCGTTTACTGTTTTACGACTAATAATAATAATAATAATAAGAGTTGTTCCCCTGTATATAGACGTGTTTCCTGGGGGGTCAACAGCTTAGTTCGATTCACATTCAAAAACATTCCACACTCTTCACTATAGAAATACCTACTAGTACAAATAAAAATGTAAATATTTACACACGAAGTGAATATATAAGAAAATAAACAAAACCGTTGATTCTATAACATTTTACGAATATAAAAATGTTTAAATAAACTTGAGATAGGTACGTACTAGAGTGATATTTTATAAATTTATTAGGTATTAGTTGGTTGGCTATTATAAATAAGTACTTAAAGATATTTATTTAAATATTAAATATATCTTTTATTTATTTATTGACTTATCGAGGATGTGACGCCACTATTCGTTTCCGGTTTCGAGTTCTTGCTTTTCAGGAGTAAATACGTATACATTTTAAAACAAGTATTAATGAAACGTATAGTAGGTATATACAGGGTTAGGTGATACCAACTTTGAAATTTCAAATGGAATACCCTGTATTTTATTATATTTTTTTATTCCCCATCAATTTTTGAAGTATTTTATCAATACAACAAGAAATCCCTTTGGGATTTCCCAGTCGTTGTGTAGTAGTTTTGTCTATGAAAAAAGTCATTGAGGGTTATAAAAAAAAAGGAAAAAAAAATCAAGAAAAAAAATTTCAAGGAAAAAAATGTTTCTATTATATTAAAAATTCAAATTCAAAAAAAAATTTAAAAAAAAAAAATAAGAAAAAAAAAATTTTCAAAAAAAATAATTCAAAAATTAATTAAAAAAAGTATTGCCAGAGCTGAAAATCTGAAAATGTTTCTATTATTGAAAATAAATAGAAACATTTTTGAGTTACCCCGTAGATAACCTCTAGGAGCATATAGTTTAACTTTCAAAGAAATCTTGAATTGAAATCTAAAGAAATCAAAAAATTATTCAAAATATTACTTTTTTGTCCAAAATAATGAAATACATTTTTGATTGACCCTGTATATAAATTTGAGCTTATAGTTTAACTTTCACAGAAAACTTGAATTGAAATCTAAAGAAATCAAAAAATTCTTCAAAATATTACTTTTTTGTCCAAAATAATGAAATACATTTTTGACTTTTGAAGTATTTTATCAATACAATTTTCAATCAATCAATTTTCTCTAATGACACACCTTGTATATTATCAAATATTCTGAAATACAATCAAATTTGCTTGTTTTTGATTGTTAATAGCATGCCATTTTTTTTTTTCAAAAAACCTCGTATACAGGGTGAACTATGAACTGAATACAAAAATTTTAACCACATGCTCAGGAAAGCATGAAAAACCATAAAAAATTTGTTTCGGAATTTTTATTCGATGTTTACAAAATGGGGCAAATCCACGTTTTTCCCTGGTAAATTTTTTGAAATAATTATTAATTATTAATACCTGATAAATAAATCCATCTTTACTACTGCAGAATTGTACACTACTTCTTCGTTTTTGCAAACAACAAACTCCTAAAACGATATTTTCGCATACTTATTGAATACACTAAAAACACAACAGATTTCCGAGAAGTAGATACACTAAATGCACACTTTTTTAACATTCGCTGATGCCGATTTATTTTAAATTTAACGAAATATTAAACTATGATAGCCAGTTGTAGCGGCGCTGTGTTATAATACTTGATCAATAACAATCAATCTGGAATACTCCAAATTGTAGATAATTTCTTCGTTTTTGCAAACTTCTAGAACGATATTTTCGCATTTTGAACACACAAACACTAACTAAACATTGCCGGTAGCCCGCTAAACCCCAGATAAGTAAAACTAGCACTTACTTATTTGAGACTAAAATGTAAAATGCCTGTTTAATTTTAATTTATTTAAATCCTTATTTCCAATGGGGACGAAAATGTAAACACAAAAATAATAAAATATCGGTTAATAGGTTAATAACCGCCCGGGACACCTGCATGATCTATTGTGCAGAGTGCAGACAACTTCGACGTCATCTGTCAACCAACAGCCTAACGTGTTGCCAAGTTTATAACACACATATTAAGCTTCTTATTTTGAGTAAAAAAATAACTCAATGTGTATTGTGTATCGAGCCATATTATGCTACTTTTAATCCTTGACCTCCGCATGTGCTTTGCATATGTACACCACGTTCGCAAGAAATTCCTCACAAATTTCTCAGATCAGATTGGCTGATGTGGCATCTCACCTACCACTCGCCCTCACTTGAAATTTTTTTTAAAAGGAACGTGAAATTTCTCACGTAACTATGTTTGTTTTAACATTACATTAAAAATCGTGGAAAAATAGACGCTGTATCATAACCTTTAAGCTAATGTCTAATTTAAACTTCAGTTGGGCAGGTGTTCATAGGCGTCGTAAAAAGGGAGTTTAACATGATTTACAAAAAAAATATTTTCAGCCTTAATAAAAATGTTGGAAATTTTTTGAAAGGCGATTCTGTTAAATCTTATTTTTCTCTACCTCTAGTTAAAATTTTCACTCTGTATATTTTAATTAAGTACCTTCTTACCTAATTTATAAGTTCCAAGTTATTTTACGTAAGTAATTCAATGCATTTTTAAGATTTAAAAAAAAATACTTACTGTGAAGTATTTATTATCATAATACTTAAAAACATTGCAAAACTAAACTAATTACTATGATAATTTTTATTTTTTCCCAGAACCATTAATTAATTTTAATACCCATTCATCGGTAATATATAACGTTGCTTTTATGGATAATAAATAGTTTAAATAATACCTACTGATTACATTTAGAAATTATTTATTGTAATTTTATGGTTTATTTATTTATATTTTATACGATTTGTTAACCTTAAAACCATTCCTTCTACATTCTTTATTAGAAATAAAATTAAATTAACAATCTGGAATTTATTTTATGATTATATACAGGCTGTCCGTAGAGTATCGGAGTAGCTTACGTATTTGATCCAAAAAATGGATGAAAACAGAATTTTAATAATTATTATTATACCTAATTGTATTTCTAACGTAACAAACTAATTGTTATAATATTTAGTGTGTTATTAATTATATATTTCAATTATTATACCATATGACACAAGATTTCTAAACAAAAACCAATGCGTACTTCACTGGAATCTTGGAAAAATAAATACAACGACAGGATATTAACATACAATGGGTATATAATAAAATATATTCTGTGGACTTGTATTTAAGTAAGTAGAAAATATAATAAAAAAAAAAAAGAAAATGTCATGCATATTCTTATACCTACTTACTTAGTAGGTACCTATATACACAAACAAAAAAATGTAAAAAAAAAATTGAATAACGATTTTGTCTGGCATATACAGCACATGTTTTTGTATTAGGTATTATGTGTCTTCGAAATTGACAGTTATTAGTTGAGTGTTTTGTTTTTGCCTTTTATACTTTTCTTAAGTACTTATATCAAATTTTTTGTCTGTGAGTAGGTAAATACTTATCTAATAAACTAATTAAGTACTACTTACTTAAGCATCAACAATTTGATTTTTTTAAGGACTTTAAATTGCGCACAAACAAAATAGAAAAAGTGGTGTTGTTAGTTTTTATAATTTTTCTCTGTCGCAGACAAACACCCTCGTATAATAAAAGCCGAATAGCCTGCCTAAGTACCTAATTTTTTCGGAACAATTTTTGTTAAGGGTTTCCTGTACAGGGTGGCTTGAATTCGAACCTCATCATTGCATGGGATCCCGAAAATAGAAAGAGATACAAGATCGGTTAAATTGCGCATTTATGAGCCCAACAATTTGCGTTGTAAGATTCCGATTAGTTCCGAAGATATTCGGAAAAAACCGAAATTTTATAGTGAATCGTATTATTTTAATTATTATTTATTTATTATTATTATTAGTCGTAAAACAGTAAACGGTAAAACTGATGAAACTGTTGCTCAGTTCCTAATTTGAGGTTTTTGAAATATTGATGTCATCCTCACTAATCTTCTATAGCGAGTAGTGGACCAACTGATCGCCATGGTCCTCCATGAAATTGTCCAGCCTGTTCTTAAAGCTGTCAACCGTTTGCGCCATTATCACCTCTTAAGGTAATGAATTCCATGCATATACAACTCTGTTTGTTATAAAATTCTTCCGAGGAAGTCTAGCACATCTCTCCTTGTCAAGTTTCCTACTATTGCCACGCAGATTAGGATTTCTAGCAGGATGAAATACATCGAGATTCACCGAGTAGTAGGCACTAAGTATATTTGTATGTTTGAATTAGATCGCCTCGTTGTCGTCGATCATAAAGACATGTCAAATTTAAAAGCCTCAATCGCTCCTCATATGGTATATGGCTAAGTGCATGAGGTAGCTTAGTGAATCTCCTCTGAACCCTTTCCAATGCCTCTATGTTCTTAATGAAGTAGGGGGACCAAACGCTGTTGGCATATTCCAATAGTGGTCTGACATACGATTTATACAATTACAATATTAGAGAGTTTGATCTCGATCTGAAAGCTCTCTGTATCAGATACCACAGTCTATTAGCTTTCTTCACTGTCGCGGAAATATGGGCCTCCCACATCAAATCCGCTGTTACTATGACACCAAGATCCTTCTGGTGATTTACAGATTTAACGGCATTTCCATTGATGAAATATCGAGTCCTGGGATTATTAGCTCCGATGTGTAGTACCTGACACTTCTCCAAATTCAAGTTCATCAACCAAACCGTCGACCAGGACACTACCCCATCAATGTCGATCGGGAATTCATTATCGTCTCGCAGTGGGTTACAAAACAATTTGGTGTCATCAGCAAAGAAGCTCATGTTTGACGTGATGGTTCTTGTTAAGTCTGATATATATGCCAGAAAAAGCAATGGCCCCAGTACAGACCCCTGCGGGACACCACTCAAGACCGGCAATTTAGCGGATAATGCACCATTCGCTCTAACTTGGAAAATTCTTTTTGTAAGAAACATCTCAGGAGTGCCCCCCGCACGCCGTAATGCTCCAATTTCAGCAACAAACGAGCAAATAGCACTCTGTCGAATGCTTTCTCAAAATCCAGATACAACACATCCGTAGGCTGACCAACATCATTATGGCTTGTCCACACATTGAGGCATTTCAGAAGATTCGACTCCACCGACCTCTTGGGCATATATATATTAGAATATGATAAAGCGTGTTTAGCGTCATTGATAGAGCGTGCACTTCGCATGCTAAAGGTTCTGGGTTCGACTCCCAGCTCTGGCAATATTTTTTTTCTAATTTTTTAATAAAGTTTGTTACGTTAGTTTATTGGAAATAATACAATTATAATAATAATTATTCTTAAAATTCTGTTTCGTTGATTATATTACCGATATCTTGTCGGGGAAGTTTTGGGGAAACACAACCGATTTCTTCTTGGACTATCGGCTTCATATTGGCAGCTTTATGTTATTTGGTATGAGATAAATTAATATAGGGGGCGCTACTTACAACCTATTGCCACAGTATACAGACAGTAAAACGACTATAATTGTCGGCACTTAGGGGTGGGAAAGCATGACCTTGATTAGTGCGTATACTCGGAAATCCACCTGGGCGAGTCATAGTTATGTCACTTTTGTTTTAATTTGTTTGTTTTTTGTTTTATTGATTGATTTTAGATGTATGTGTTGTTTTTTATCTATATTTGGGTGTATTTTGTATTTATTTATTTTTTTTTTTGCCTTTATTTGTGTGTTTTATGTGACTTGCCAATATATGTACAATATACTTATAACATTTATAATGCCTGAATAAAAATTATTATGATTTGAAGAAAATAATACACATTTAGATATTCAGGCAACGGAAAAATTTCAATTTTTTGATGCTTTTACTCGGTATAGAACTATAGAACGCTATCATTCAAGCCCTAAGAAACTATCCTTAATGACCCTGTTTCCGCATGTCGTTTGGCATGCACATAGCCCTTCATAATATCATTGTCCTGTCTAAATTTCACATACATCTTGTTGTTTGACACCCAATAATCCTTTCCCCCATTATATAAAAGGAGACATACAATAAATGAGGTTGCCAGACGTCGGGTCAATGGGATATGTACTGACTAATCCCGAATTGTCCCGATTTATAAAGATAATTTCCCGATTTTGTCATTAAATTTATAAACGGTGTATCATTTCAATTTCAGGGTCCTCCGCAACCAGGTCAACCATTCAAATTCACTGTTGGCGAGTCTTGTGATCGGATTAAGGAGGAGTTCAACTTCTTACAGGCCCAATACCACAAGTAAGTATAGGGTTTCGGGTGATTATGGAGAAAGTGCACTGTGGAACAATCTGAAAATTTGGTGTAGTACGCCACTGCTTGATTTTTAAACAAAAACCAACTGAACCAAAATTTGCGATTTACTAGGCGACGACTATAAAATGGGTTAGGAATTTCTCAGGTGTCTCACACAAAGCTACCTGTTTTATTGTCTACCATTAGGCTTTATGAACGCGTTAAGAACATTTTCAAAAAATGCTATATAAAATGTAAATGGGAAAAAAAAGTCCTGTAAAAATTTTAGTGTGCTACTCATTTTAAGGATCCACTGCAGGACTTTTTACATTAAATTTCATTAAAAGATTCTAGGTCTTGAAAAAATTGCACTATATAGAGTTTCACTTGTAGTTTTTACTCAGAAAATATGTCCCCTCGAACATAAAGTGAAGGTATTTTGTTTACAACCAACGTGTCTTTGAGATGATTCTTGTATTTGATTGTACAGGCTGTCCCAATTTCGTTGTAATCGCCGGGTTTCTCTGTTATTAGTGAAGATAGAAGATTCCCGTTTTCGCAATACCGTCCTACATTTTTGGCACACTGCCAATGGCATAAACAAAATTTTCAGAGAATTCTTTGTTTCTGAGCTTTTGAAAATGTTGCATTTTCAATCACCCCCTATATTTCAGTTATCTGATGTCTTAATAGAACTTTTTACGTAGAATCCAGGGGCGAAGTTAGAATTTTTCGGGAGGTACCCTTTTTGTTTCTCTATGCAGTGATTAGTTAATATTTTTTTATTTTTTAAAACGCCAAAAATGTTTAAAATATTCAAATTATTATCTCATCTTCGTAGTTCCATTAAAAGATTTTATTTTATTATTTATTTAAAAAATAAAATTATAGATTTAACCAGTTGCTCAAAGTGATTACTGTTTGTTTTTTTTTGAAATAAAATCTTTTATGTAACTACGAAAATGGAATATTAAATATTTTATTTTAAACATTTTTGACGTTTTAAAAAATAAAAAATACCAACTATTATATATCAATTCAAAGAGAAAAATAATGCAATTTAATGACAATAATATATACGGATGGTCCCATTAGAAGAATTATAAGTTTGGGTCACCCTGTACAGGGTGGTCCCAATTGGACATTTTCTGATAGAGACCCTTTTTCTCGAATTTAGCACATTGCTTTAATGCCCCCTTAACTTCTTCTTATTAAAGATAATTGATTTTGGCAGAATCTTAAAAATCAAAATTTCCAGATAATTAAGGAATTTTTTATTTTTGTTTGTTCACAGCTTAAAATTAGAATGTGAAAAATTGGCAAGTGAAAAAATAGAGATTCAACGGCATTACGTAATGGTAAGTGTTTTTTTTTTCTTAATATAATTAAATTTAATGTAATTTAATTTGTTTTGAATTTTATTTTCTAGTACTACGAAATGTCGTATGGACTAAATGTAGAAATGCACAAACAGGTGAGTTTTGTCTTGATAATTATTCAATACAACCTCGTATAGGAATAATGGAAATTGGACATCTCCAGTGGCGTGCGAAAGCACGAAAGTATTGTCAATTCTGAGATAATTTAACTAAATTATGAATATAAAAACAAATTTCCATTTTGACCCCTTTTTACAGACGTTTCGAACGCCAATGTGATCTAATTTTTTTATGGTTAATGTTTTATATTAAACTCTATTAAACCAATGAAAAATTATTCAATAATTTGGATAAGTTTCAGAAGTATGAATTTTTTAAATTTTTGAATCCTTTTTTAAATCCCTTGGCTACGCTCAATGTTTCCCAAAAGTTAATCAGCATCCAGACGTATCCTGTACTATTTTTGTACCAAATTTTGTTAAAATATTTTTGAGTTTGAGTTAGTTTTAAAAAATAACAATTTAAATTTCATGTCACCCTCGTAATAAAGACATTGCGTCTAGCCCCGGTAAACTAGTGATAATTTTAGTAACATTTCGGTTTAAATTTGCGGACAAACTAATAATACCTGGACGTTTGCCGTCCCCCAAAACACAACACCCTTTTGTCCAAATGGGGCTTGTTTTGGACAAATTGCACAACACGGTCGGCCTTCGGGGTTGCGGGGAGGTGAGTTTCGAGGTGTGCGGTTAACCAGCCACCCCGCCACCTACGCAGAAACCACCCCACTGTACTATGAAATCGTGTGCCCCACATTCTGTGCACGTTTATTCTGGTTTTAATGCATTGGGGGTATAGGGGGTGTATCGCACCCCTATTTTATTGTTAGGGCTGCGATATTATGCGGTCGTGATGGTCGTATTAACATATTTCGAGTGGCGTATGATAGTTTTCTCTTATATCGATAATTTCAAGTTATACTAGGAATAAATATTTATTATGACATTGTTGACATTACATTTTTGTAACTTCCTTAATAAGTGAGTTTTGAGAGAGAGTAAAAAACCGAATTGCTGAGAAAAGATCAATCTTTAATATGCCATTAGCGAATAATTTCTACTTTTATCCGTTCACTCCACAGATTGCTCCAAAATTTATCAAAATAACATTACCTCTGTCAAAGATTAATATGTACTGCCTCTGTATATGACATAAGGAGCAATTTTTTATCATCAACTATAGGTCAAACCTGTTATCCAGGAGTTAAGCTACATTTCAAAAAAAAAATCATGTAAATAGGTTACAGGGTTCAAGAGAAAACCAATGTTAAACTTAGAATAAATTTGCTTTATCGATTATACGGTTTTGGCTGTACCCCGTATAAAAACATCGAGTTTTGCTCATCCTGTACATGTTAGAATTTAGAATTGGATTTCTAAATATTTAAAAATCACGCCTATATATATTTTTTTTCGATACAAAAGTAAAGACAAAATCAAACAAAGTAAAAATTAAGAGAAATAAAATAATAACATTACCTCTGTCAAAGATTAATGTACTGCCTCTGTATATGACATAAGGAGCAATTATTTATCATGAACTATAGGTCGAACCTCTTATCCAGGAGTTAAGCTACATTTAAAAAAAAAATCATGTAAATATGTTACAGGGTTCAAGAGAAAACCAATGTTAAACTTAGAGTAAATTTGCTCTATCGATTATACGGTTTTAGCTGTACCTCGTATAAAAACATCGAGTTTTGCTCATCCTGTACATGTTAGAATTTAGAATTGGATTTCTAAATATTTAAAAATCACGCCTATATATTTTTTTTCGATACAAAAGTAAAGACAAAATCAAACAAAGTAAAAATTAAGAGAAATAAAATAATAAAATTACCTCTGTCAAAGATTAATGTACTGCCTCTGTATATGACATAAGGAGCAATTATTTATCATGAACTATAGGTCGAACCTCTTATCCAGGAGTTAAGCTACATTTAAAAAAAAAATCATGTAAATATGTTACAGGGTTCAAGAGAAAACCAATGTTAAACTTAGAATAAATTTGCTCTATCGATTATACGGTTTTGGCTGTACCCCATATAAAAATATCGAGTTTTGCTCATCCTGTACATGTTAGAATTTAGAATTGGATTTCTAAATATTTAGAAATCACGCCTATATATTTTTTTTCGCTAGAAAAGTAAAGACAAAATCAAACAAAGTAAAAATTAAGAGAAATAAAAGAAAAGGGTATATGTTATTCTGTGGAAGTTGGTAGCCGAATATCCTTGTTTGTTTAGGTTTCTATTTGTGTGTGTTTATTCGTCTATCTTGTATATTTTTCAATAAATATTTGTGTTAGCACAGCCGGCAGTAGATATTTTTAGAAACTTATATGTATGGAAAAAATACATGAAAGACTTAAGGCTGTTTGAGCAGTCCACAAATCCAAAGGTAGTACTTGTGCATCAACTTCAAACAGCTCTATCTCAGGAACTATTTGGTCTAAATAAACCAAATTAGTGTCATTTTGTTGGAAATTTAGTCCTTCTTAATATTGTATATGATAACTTTTGCCATTAAATGAGTCCTTAGTAGTCAACATTGGCAAACTCTGAGAAAAAACTGTAAAATTTTATTTTTTTTGAAATTTTGCAAAACTTTAAATTGATGTATCCTAGAAACTACTGCACCCAAAAAGACCAAGTTAGTCTCGTTTTTTTGTAAATTTTGTTAGCTTCAAAACCATATATAACGACTTTTGCCGATACATTAGTCCTTGATGGTCCAAATTGACAAAATGTGAAAAAAATTTAGTGGTTTTAGGCCAATTTAACCATGATCCGGGGGGCTTTCGAGGTCGAAAACTCGGATTTGTTATTACCACCTTATCAGATACAACATACCAAAAAAAAATCAGAACTACCTCATTTCTGCTTTTAATTTCTATTCATATTAAAATTTGAACTTATTTGACCCTGTATATGCCTGCTATAAATCGTGTAGTAGTAGCGCCATCTATTTTATGCACATATAAAATTCCTCAATCCACAAATATAACGCTCGACATGTTTTATTATCGATTGTGTTTTATGTTGCGTGTAAACAACTGTTTTGAAAGTTGTTTAACATGTTGATAGTAGTTATTCGAAATTTTGTTGTTAGATTTACCGTCCAGCACAACAATAATAGTAATAATTGTTTTATGTTAATTAGACGAATGAGAATTACGTAAAACTAAGTATCGGTAATGTCTGTGTTTGTAATTTGTATACAGGGTCATGTAGATAAATTGAAAAAGGATTTTTGTAACTACTCAGTATGTTTGATATTGAAATTTATAGAAATACAGCGATACTAACCCTATAGTTCAGACAGAGAATATGAACTCGCACCACTTTCTATTGTCCTGTGCGAGGCAGGTGGTAGCCATTTTTTAATATACTCCACAGATCCGTATTTACGTTTTATTGAAATTACAGGATAGGTAAAAAACAGGGAAGTAATAGAATTATTTTATAATAGAATTACATCTTTATTAATTATAAAAACAAACAAATACTTTTTTACTTTTATTCATGTTTCCATATAATCATTTTATTTATATTTTTAAAATTTCTATTGATGAATTTTAATGTATAAAATAACCTTAACCTAAAATATAATTTGGTAACATATTTTTTTGGGAAATTAGAACATGGATGTTCAAACGTTACATTTTTGCTTAAATTAATAAAATTATTAATAATATTGAACTAGCAATTAACCATAGTTCAGCTCTAAAGAAAAAAAAAAGTGTAATTGATTACGGGCAAATATAAATGTATTAATTTTAGATAAAGTAAAATAAAAATGTTCTAATTTATACAATAGGTGTCTCTTCCTAGTCGGTAGCTTGTTTTCAAGCATCGTGATTTCGTGAAATCTCCTGTACTGTCAGCCTCCATTAATTTCGATTCTCAGCCATCCTTATTGATTGTGGCAAGGTCCTGCCAGTGAGTTGGGTGATCAGGTCGGTATACCTTGTTGGCGATCTTCCGCGGCTTCTCTTTCCTGGTACCATGACCTCTATTGTTAGTTTTTCGAGCCCATCTCTTCTGATCACATGTCCGAAGAATTTGGCGATGTTTTCTGAAACTATGATGCGTAGCCTTTTCTTTACATTAATCTGTTCGAGGAGACCCTCAACATTTGATGCCAACAATACATCTCAAGTGCGTCTATCCTCTTTTTGTCTGATTGCTTCAGTGTCCAGCACTCAGCTCCGTAAAGGAACACAGAAAATACCAGGCTCCTAACCAGTCTTATTTTTGTGTTGAGCGTGATACGATGACTTTTCCATATCTTAGTTAATTGCTTGCTTAGCCAATGCGGCTCTTCTTTTGATTTCTTCGCTGCCTCCGCCCTGATTCGTGATGAGAGAACCTAGATAGACGTACGTGTTTACCGTTTCGATATCACCAATCTTCTTTACTATCGATCTATTCCGGTTCTGTCGGTCTACTATCATTATCTTGGTCTTCTACTTGTTCATTTGAAGACCGACTTCCATACTCATTTGCTCCACTAGTTGTATAAGTTCTTTTAATTCGTCTTCGGATGCAGCTATGAGCGTGGTGTCATCAGCGTAGCCAAGGTTATTAATTTTGACCCCGTTGATGGTTATTCCTTCTTTCCAGTTCTCTAAGGCGTTTCTCATAATCCATTCGCCATATATGTTGAAGAGCATTGGGCTTATTATGCAGCCTTGTCTAACACCCTTGCTGACCCTGAAATGTTCGGTGAGTTCGTCTCCTACTCTGACTTGACCGCTGTTGCTGTCGTATAAGTTTTTTATTATCCATATCAGATGCCGAGGTATGCCCATTTCTTTTAGGGTACTCCATAATTTCTGCCAGCGCACGCAGTCAAACGCTTTGGTGTAGTCAATATAACACATATAAGTTGGTGTGTTAAATTCTCTTGCTTTTTCTATGATTTTCCTTAGGTTCAAGATTTGTTCCCTGGTTCCCTTTCCCGGAACGAAGCCTGCCTGTTCCGGGGGCAGTTGTGGTAGGATGTAGGGTTTAAGGCGTTCGGCTAATATCTGCAACATGACCTTGCTAGCATGAGAGATGAGAGCTATTGTACGGTAATTTTTACAGATGTCCTTTGCTCCTTTTTTGTGAAGTGGGACGTATATTGAGTTAGTCCAGTTTTTAGGCCATGTTCCGTTCTTCCAAATTAGGTTGCATATTTTGTGCAAAATGTCGATTCCTGCATTTCCGCGACGATGTTGTCTACAATAGGTCTACCGATTTTCAATTCCTTAAGTATAATTGAGAATGTATTATATTTTACCTGTTTATGGCCTTCAGAAAAACAGCGCAAGCACACATGTAGGGAATTTCCCATTATATATCTACAAAAACATGCTAAAATCACCCCCAATAAATGGGCAATAAAACCTGAGACGAGAATTCACTACCTGCTAATATCTATAATAGTTAAAATATGTAATTGAAATTTAATAGAATTTTTGCACTCATCTAGTAAGATTTTTAAGCTCTCTTTTTAGAATGCTTAAGATGTATTGGATTTTTATGGGCAAATAGGCTGAACCAAGTTATAAAAGATTCATGTTTTTTAAAAAATTTGCGTGATTTTTTTAGGCAAGTAAGCTCAATCTTTTAAACAGTTTGTTTAGAAATATTTGTTCTTCAAAATAACAATTGGTAATTTGATTTATTGTACCTCTGTGATATTATTTGATTCTAATTTTTTTAGACCCTATTAAACGCATACAAATGGAACTGATAACAAATCATGCCTAATCAATATTTTATTTCTTTTAGTATAAGAAAATTAAATTTCAGCGGCTTGAAAAGCGAAACTGGCTCTGCACTGTCGGATTCTGCGGTTGGATGCGGTTTTAGTGGTTATTCGCCAGTAATTCGATGGTGTTTAGAAACGGGGATGATATTCGGGGGGGTCGTTAACTGCCTCTGCCGTTTCTGGGCTTTGTTATGCGCACCCCGAGAACCCAAAACGAATGTGGGGGCAGGGAGAATGTAGAGGCCGCCGATACCGCCGGGTGTCGGTCGGTGGTGCTTGACCACAGTAACCACTGTCGACCTCGGAAAGAGCCAAACATTTATTTCTAAAGACGTACACATACAGTCCTGTACCGGGTGTGTTTACTATGTTTTTAATGAATTAAGGGTGGATTTTATTTATTAGAGGGTTGTAACTTTAATACCTGTGGTATCCACATTCATAATTGTTATTTCTATACGAGGTTGAATTATATCGTTAATCCACCAAATATGATCGCCTGTTTTGTACTAATTTTCGTCTTATTTCTTCTAGACTGAAATTGCTAAGAGACTGAATGCTATTATTGCACAAATTCTACCGTTTCTATCGCAAGAACACCAACAGCAAGTAGCAACAGCTGTCGAACGAGCGAAACAAGTTACCATGACAGAACTTAATGCTATTATCGGGGTAAGTTTTTCTGGTATTTTACATTTTACACTAATGATGATGAGAACGTTGCTTCTCGAAACATGTCTCTTGAATACTGAACTTGATTTAGCTCCAAAAGTATTGCATTTTATTGATATATCATACTAATTGCTCCACCTAACCGTTTTACGAACTTGAAATTATATTCAATTACCTTCCCTTGCTCGATTTAGTTAACACAATTTTTTTTTTCGAATACCAAAGACTTATGGGTTCCGATATAATCTACCTCGGTGGTACACTCGGTATATATCGGACAACAGTTTTGAAATATGTTTTCCATACCACAGGGCTTCAATGGAATTTATTAAAGCTTTTAAGAGTGGATGATCAATTTTTGATTACACCTTGTACCTATAAAAATACAGATTATCGGTAAACATTTACTTATTTTTACTAAAAAATTAACAAAATTATTAAAAACAGACCATGTCTACTTATAAACTACACCTCATATTTTAAAAACGTGTAGATGCGAATTATGAATATCCCAAATCTTTAACCGTACCTCGTATAATAACTGTTCCATAGGGAAAGAAAAATTTATAACTATTTTGAAGCATTGGTAAAATTAGGTTTAGTAAAAGACATTTGGCAATAGCGTAAAAGCGGGAAAAGCAGAAAAGGACGTTTAAAAAATCTGCACACAAAACTACTACCTACTCCAAATGGGGTGGAAATCGATCGATAAAAAGCAAGCAAGGGTGCATGTATTTACGGTATCAATAATAATATTAATTATTCAACAAGTCTGTTGCCTTCAAATTTTCTATTTCTATTGATGCACTAAAACTAAGATGTGTTAATTTTTGGCGCCCAACGAGCAGAAACGTATTGACCCACGACAGAAACGTATTGGTATAGGGAAACTCGAGAATCTGGCAGAAAGAACTCAAATCAGTCAAAAACTTGAGAACAGGTTGAAAGAAACAATAAACAACGTATCAGATGAAGACATTGAGTCTTCATGGGAAGCTCTGAAGAAGGCGTTAACTACGACCCAGGAGACTGATATTGGATTTACAAATAGCACCAAAAAACAGGAGTGGATGACTGATGAAATCCTCACACTTATGAATGAACGAAGAGAACAAAAACAACAATACAGATAAATATGACGAAATTAACAGGCTCATTCGTGCGAAATGCAGACAAGCCAAAGAATCATGGTTGGCGAACAAATGCACGGAAATAGAAATACTTCAGAAGAAGCACGATCTCTTTAACTTACACAGGAATATCAAAGAGCTTACAGGCAGGCAGCGGAGAGGTCATAGTGGGATATTAAGGGGCTCCAACAATGAAATTCTTATAGGAGTAGATGAGAAACTAAAAAGGTAGAAAGAATATACCGAAAATCTCTTTAATGACATGAGACCAGACTCACCCCCTGATATATACGAAATCAACGAAAGGGCTCCTGAAATTACAAAAGAAGAGGTCAAACATGCAATTAAACTACAAAAGAACAGAAGAGCAGTTGGTCCTGACAACGTGCATGCGGAAACATTTAAACTTGCAGCTGCCGAGGAAGGGGTTGGTCTAAATCTCATTACTACTGTATTTAACCGAATGTACAGAGGCGGAAAAATACCCACAGACTGGCTGAGATCCATTTTTGTTACTTTGCCAAAGAAGAACAAGGCATCACAATGTGACGAATACCGCATGATCAGTTTGATGTCCCACGCCTTGAAGATATTCTTGCGGATCATTCATAACCGCATATACAAAAAGTGTGAGTCCGTAATTGATTGCTCGCAATTTGGCTTTAGGAATGGAACGGGTACCCGAGAGGCTCTTTTCTCTTTGAATGTGCTGACTCAGAGATGTAGGGACATGAACGTCGATGTATTCGCGTGCTTTATCGATTATAAAAAAGCTCAAGATCTAAGGATCATTACTGAACTTTATTGGCACCAAACAGCAACAGTCAAAATCGAAGGGTCCACATCAGAAGAAATAGCAATAAGAAGGGGCGTGCGACAAGGTTGTGTACTGTCCCCACTACTGTTTAATCTCTACTCTGAGGCAATATTCATCGAAGCTCTCGAAAATTCAACTGCAGGCATAAAGATCAATAGAATCAATATAAGTAACCTTCGATACGCAGATGATACCGTCGTAATAGCCAGCAGTATAACAGAACTTCAATCCCTTATGAACCTTATTGTGGAGTATAGTGAGAACTTTGGGCTTTATATGAATACATCCAAGACCAAACTGATGGTATTCTCAAAATCACCAAGACCCGTTACTCTAATGATCAACGGAGAGCACATTACACAAGTGTCATCTATAAATTACTTGGGGGTACTCGTCAGCCAGCAATGCGACTCAAAGACCGAAATTAGATCAAGTATTGCGCAAGCACGGAAAATTCTGAATAACATGAGGACACTTCTGGCAAACCGAGACCTCAGCCTGGACCTCCGGATTAGATTACTTCGCTGCTACATCTTCCCTGTCCTTCTATACGGATGTGAGAGCTGGACCATTGATGCAACCACAGAAAAGAGAATCGATGCGTTCCAAATTTACGCCTACAGACGAATGCTGCGAGTTTCTTGGACGGCACATGAGACAAACATAGAGGTTATGCAGCAAATGGGTAAACACAAAGAACTCCTCACGACAATCAAGGAGAGAAAGCTGCAGTACCTAGGACATATCATGAGATTCTTCGCCTGATAATAGAGAGAAAGATCGAAGGAAAACGGTCAGTCGGCCGTAGACAAAATTCATGGCTGAGGGACTTACGTAGATGGTTCGGACAGACGTCCATAGAAATTTTCAGAGCTGCGGTTTCCCGCACAACAATAGCCATTTGGATCGCCAACCTTCGTAGGGAGACGGCGTCCTAAGAAGAAGAAGAACGAGCAGTAGCGTTATTTCTTAGTACAATAATATCCATCAAAGTCTTACAGTATATTTACCTGTTTTTACGTTAATAGATCCTCTCTGGTCATTGGACCTGTTAATGTAAAAATAGATCAATATACTGTAAGGTTTTGATGGATATTTTAGGGAGAAATAAGGCTACCGCTCGTTGGGCGCCAAAAATTAACACATCTTAGTTAGAAGTAGAAAATTTTGCAAATATTTATTAATGTGTAGTCCTGTTAAAATCGCCGTTCGTGTTTTAAGTTTCATAAAACTCGCTCACGTAAAATAATTATGCGAAATTGATTTGTATTTAAAGAAACTTTTCGGTTCTTTTGCTTACTTGGACGATCTTTGTGAAAATGTAAACACGATGAATGAAATAATATTTAAACTTAACCAATTATTATAATGTCGTTAAAAATCATCTTAACTAATTGTTTAATGAGTTTTATCTTGAACAAATATTTAGCCAAGCATAAACTATGCTAATAAATAAATATTACAGCCGGATTATTTTTTTTCTTAAATTATAAGGTTTAAAATACATAAAAGTGCAAAATATTTATTTTTGTTAGCACTTTGATATTATGGTGCTTAAGTAGTTGAACAAATATTTTAAAATCTTTTTATTTATTTATTCCAACTAAATGTTCTATTTAATATTACTTAAATATAAGCGTATTTATTTGAACAATGGTTACGGAATAGAATATACAGTGTGTCTCCTCTATACTATAATAATTTTAGGAAATTTTCAAAGTACGAGTATATATTGTACAATTCCAATTACGTTATAATAAAATTTAGGGTTGTACTAAAGTCAATAGGGAGCTACATATAGGTTATTTTAAATAGGACACTATATATTATTACAGTTTTAATATTTTTAAACACATGACACAGGATCGCATTCAGCATAGAATTACATTTCATATAATTTTAGTTTATATTAATTGTATACTGAAACCGATCCTGTATCACTATTAATATTATTCCATTCAATCTAAACCCTCATCCGTTTTCCGAAATTCTCTTTCCACCCTCCAACAAGGGTGCTTTAGCAGATTTATCCGCAACATTTCACCCTCCAAGAGCACTTTTATCCCCCAGAGGACGACGAAGAAGGTTCTTTTCTATTTTTCCGACGAGACTTTCTTATTACATATTTATGGCGTATAGAAAGAGGGTAGAGTGAGGTGATAAGCCGATTTCGAACAACCCACCCCTATAGCGCAAACGTATTGAAAGGGGTAGTTTTTCAAACCCAGGATTTGGAATGACATCAAAATGAAAATATTTAGATTGTTTTTTTTTTGTTTTAACATTTTGTATGGCAAATATTTCATTTTTTACTAGTATTTTAGTACGAAGGTGCTTAAAAAAGTTATGTAAATAAAATTTTAAATACCATAGGCTCCTTAGGATCTATCAATCTATCTATCCTGCTTATATTGAAGTGAGCAAAACGTTTGTTCGATCAGCGTTCGTATATAGAAAGATTTAAGTTCGTTCAAGCCCCACGTTGGGCGCCAAAAGCCTCTATAATAACTCTATTGTTTTACTTCTGTTTGACAGCAACAACGACCGGACCTGCCACGACTTTTACAACAAATGCATGCGCAGCAACTTCCTGCGCACGCGGCGCCACCTATTCCTATGATGCCACATCCCGGACTGGCTGGAGCGCCCCCTAGTTCGGCAGCTAGTCTACTTGGTTTGTCTGGAGCATTACCAGCTCAGCATCCGTTGTCTATGTTAGCGTCAAAACCGGAAATGCATCGGTCTGACGATGTTAAATCGAATAGCGGTAAGTGTTTTTGGTTTGCATGAAACCGATTTTGACTTGAATTTGAAGGACAGCGTCAGAAATGTTTATACAATGAAATTGTACTTATATTTTGTGTTTTTCTAATTATTGTTTATATTTATTTGTTTCATATTTTGGTCTCCAATCGATCTTCACCACCAACTCTACCTGATGATGTATTCGAAACGCGTTTTCAGGGATGAATTCAGTGGACGAACGACATGTAAGTAAAATTATTCCTATTATGCACTAGCCCCCCAAAAAAAATTCTGAGTACGCCACTGTATTCTGATTTGTCTATTAAAAGTTCCTTTAGAATTTTCAAAAATACACCCTGATTACTTCCTTTCCATCTCGTCTCGGTGTAGGAATTTACAAACTCCAAAAAACTGCCCCTAAAACACTGGGGTGGTGAAATAGCGTTGGCGACGAGAGAGGATCAGGATAATCACGCTACAGCCGTACGCGCGGTGAAAGGGGGTGGTGAATATAGAGCGAGAGATACGAGCAATCCACTTTCAACCCTCGACACACAAATACCAACCCCTCCAGCTATTCCAACCCTTATATTTCGACTACTTGCACACAGACACTAATTGAGAGAGATTAAGAGATTTGGTATGCCACATAAACACACGATATGGTGTCTTTCTGGGAAAACGGGGGGATGACGTTGAAACTATGCGAAACACCTCCCCTATCTCAGACTTAGACTATTCACAACCCTCTTAGAAGCGTTAAATGCGAATGCGAAACCAAGATGTTTCTGTTTAGATTTCGTCAATTTGGTATACGGGCATAAATTTGAAATGAAGTGTTGTTAGGGGTTGCTATGAAATATAGTGGACCAATGGAATAGATTTTTTTTTCAGAAATGTTTTAACTTATATAGAGTGAGAAAAAATAAAATAAACTAACATGTACAAATTTAAAAAAAATTTGATACAAGCGGGATTTGAACCCACATCTCCCAATTGCCGGTCAGGTGTTTTACCAAATAATCTACGATGGCGCATATATGGAACTTCCTTAATTCGCACAAGCCTTACCTCCTATGTGCAGTGCTACCTCTCTTTGCAAATTTTTAGGATAGTCTAGCATAGCCGAGACTTCTAGCGCTTATGAATTTTTTGAGTCAAGCATTGGACGAGGCTTATTAAGGTTAATAATGGAGATCAATTTCAGTAGATCACGAAATCATGTAGATTACAATTAAAACATCAAGGGTTAATTGTATAGATTCTATTACTATTTTTAGATAACATTTGCCTCTGTCTGTCTGTCTGTCTGATGTTGTAAATCTGCAGCGAAACATTTTCCTAATTAAATTCAAAGTGTATAAAAGCGGGCATAAAGTCAGCACCTATACTCCGTCCTGTACATCGACATTTGTACTTCGTACGTTGAAGGAGCCTCCAGAGAGTTTAATTGGGGTTACTCTCCCCTGCGGGTGGGGGTCGAATCCCCATTTCGAGGGTGGTTCGAGCTCTAGTGTACTTAGACCTGCTCTGTATATGAAAGGGGGTGTGAAAAGTATGGAAATGACGATGAGGATGCTAGAAGAGGGTGTGAGAAGGAGGACGAGAGGGAGCGACAAATTTAGGGTGGTGGTGAACAAGTTAATGGCGAGATTATTGTACGTTACTATAAAAATGAGTTTTGATAGTTTAATATTCTTGGTTTGATTGATGTAAGTAGATTTATCGAAAGTATATGTTTTTGTGATGATTTTTTTGCACTATGAACTACTTAAAAGTCTTAACATTTTAAGCTTGCAACTGATGATGATACTATTGTAACGAAACATGACACCTTTAAAATTAACTATAATAAAACGCTCTTGTCTTATTCTCTAATCTTCAACATATGTTATTACAATTATAATACAATATTTTCAAAGCGGGTTTTGTGGCGACATTGATAGAGCGTGCACTTCGCATGCGGATGGTTCTGAGTTCGAATCCCACCTCAGGCAATACTTTTTTTTCTAATTTTGATTAAGTAGTTGTATAGAGTAAAATGGCTCAGTAATGAAAAATGACTTAAGCTTACTCACAAATGATTTAAGTGTCAGAATCGAAATTGGACTGATTGAGACTAAGGCCATTGGCCGCAAACTAGTCGGAAGTACCATTTAAATTTTAATTTCGTAGATTATTAATTTAATTTTCCACAAATAACCATGTTTTAATTAATCCAGCAAGTTCGAAGTAGGATCCTTGACTTGCCTGGAAAAGGGGTTGGAAATCTAATTAAACTGTAATTAACTACACGTTTTTGGCATAAGAGGGTCGCAACAACCCCTTCGCAAAATATCTGTCGACTATTTTTTATTTTTAGAAATAAAGGGGGTTAATTTATACCGTATTGCTTGCTGCGAGGGTAGGTTTGTAGATGATTAAATGATATGGGTGTTTTATATTTTTATAGGGGTGTTTTTTTTTTGTAACAGTAACTTTAATAAATAATTACAAATAGTGTTTGTGACAGGAGTCCGTTTTATACCAAATTTACGTCATCAGATACAACTACAGGGTGTCCTACGAAAAACTAAGGCGATTTCATATACAGGTGTCTAGAAACTTGCCTTTATTTCGAAAATATTACCATTTAGGTATGGGAATATGACCTGTCATTCGAAAGGCAATTTTATTGTCTTTCAGAATATTTGATAATATACAGGGTGTTCCATTTGAAAAAATTGACTTATGTCTATTTTTAGCAGGAGATAATAGTACAATAATTTGCGACCACCCTGTAAGCTTATAATTCAACTTGTCAAGAGCAATACCTTTCCCAGGACGTTCTTAAAGCACCTTCAAAATTTCAAGATACTATCTACTGAGACTATGAAATAACGATTTTTTTTCGGGAAACCTGTTTGGGGCCAAAAAAATCGAAATAAATTATTTTTTCCGAAACAGTTGAAGATAGGTATAGGGAAAGGTTAAGCAAAAATACGTATAATTGAACAGGGAATCTAAAAATATAATAATATATAGGGTGTCCCATTTAAGATAAGGAAGTTCATATCCACTTCCGGTATAACCGGAAGTGCTGCCATCTTGGAAATATCTTTAAGAAGAAGCTTTTTCCTTCTTATATAAATGTAGAAAGTTTCAAATCAACATATTAATTTTTTCTCGTAAAACTTCTAATGAAACACTTGTATATGTGTGTACATCATTCTGACTGCTATCAACTTTACGACGTTTTATTCCAGAAATACTTGTCAAGAGAAATATCTTTCCCAGGACGTTCTTAAAGCACCTTCAAGATACTATCTACTAAAGCTATGAAATAACGATTTATTTTCGGAGAACCGGTTTTGGACCAAACAAATCGAAATAAATTATTTTTTCAGAAACAGTTGAAGATAGGTATAGGGAAAGGTTAAGAAAAAATACGTATAATTGAACAGGGAATCTAAAAATATAATAATATATAGGGTGTCCCATTTAAGATAAGGAAGTTCATATCCACTTCCGGTATAACCGGAAGTGCCGCCATCTTGAAAATATGTTTAAAAGGAAGCTATTTCATTTTTATATAAATGTAGAAAGTTTCAAATCAACATATTAATTTGTTCTCGAAAAACTCCTAATGAAACACTTGTATATGTGTGTACATCATTCTGACTGCTATCAACTTTACGCCGTTTTATTCCAGAAATACACCATCAGAACCGAATTAATTTGTGATTAAAATCTTTAAATAACAAAAGAAAAGTATGACAGTGTCATTTCGTCCATTATATTAGTTTTTATAATTCAAAATTGATTGCAGACCTGATTTATTTTCATCGTTATAGTTAAATGGTACATTTAGCCACTTTAGGGGTTGCAAAGCTGTTTCATGTTTGTGATTATATAGATATTAAGGGGTGCACTCTGTACCTACCACTTTTCTCCCTTCCCCCATTTTCCCATAAATTAGACAATTAGATGCATATATATGGAGAGCGTGTAGGGTGTGAACAACCGCTACTACTAGACGTAGTCGCCCCTATTATTCAAACAACGGCCCAAAAATAGGGGTTTGTGTTGTGTGTAAGACACCCTGGAGATGTAATTATACCCAGCCAGTTTCAATTCCCCGAAGCGTGTATCAGAAATACACTATACACTGTCTTTGTTTGTGTACGGGGAGGATTACAGTGTTTTGAGTTGACGGTCCTCCAATTATCATGGTTAGAGTTGCTAGAAAGTTGCTGTTTTTTTTAACAGTTAATTTTAACATTTAATTTAAACATTAGCAAAATTGTTTTTCTGAAATCATTACAAAATTTAAGCATTAGAAACTTTTTTTCTGAAATCATTACAAAATATAAGCATTAGAAAAATTGTTTTTCTGAAATCATTTAAAATATAATTACAAAAATTATATATATAATATAATTACAAAAATTATATTTTAAATTATAATGAAATAATTACAAAATTACTTTAACATTAAAGAAAAAAATTTTTACTAAAGATTGTTTAACTATATAATTTTCCTTCATTCAATAAGTTCGTACATATTTCTGGATTTGCACCATCCTGTATATAACTTTGTAGTCGGCGCGGCGTTCAGAAACTAAGGGTAAAGTTTCGCACCCTCGTCAGCTTTTTGCAGAGGGACTTTTCCCTGCTTTTATTCGCCCGGTCTTAATTTATTCATGAGAGGTGGTTCAAAAGGGATTCTTTTTCATTTCTTTTCTTTGCTTTCGTAATACTTATTGCCGTTATTTTTCTTTTTATCCCCTTTTTGTCTAATTTTTAAAGAAAATATAGTGGAAAAATACCCAAAAAAAATGTGTTTTACGTAACTTTTTGTGGCCGTAAAAATGTACTTTGAGTTTTTTAATACTCTGATGGCGTAACATATAAACGAAACGTTGTACGTTGATTTTGGCAAACGGCGGTCATTTTGAACAAGTTGTCAGCTGTTATTTAAAATTATTCCAGAAAAATCGCCATAGTTTGACACTTACCTGGCTGAATGCAGAGTAGTAGGTTTTGCTAAAACATTTTTCCGTTTCCGTTTTTAAAATTTAGTTTTTGTGCTTTTTGAGGTTGTCAAAAAACGCCTAAAAACTATGGCGATTTTTCTTGAATAATTTTAAATAACAGCTAAAAACACTGAAAACTATTTTTGAATTGAAAATGGCTTCAAATTTTACATTAAAAAATCCAGGGTCGTATTTAAAAAAACCAAGTTGATGATGGTTTTTCAAAAACGAAACGTCGTAGTGAAAATTTTTAAACGCTATCTTTTTCTCCTCAAAAAGTAACAACGAGAAAGTGAATTTCATGTTTTTATATCTGTAAAAATAACGTCAGAAATAAATAAAAACTAAAATCGCAAAAAATCATTTTTTCAAAAATTCACGAAAGCTGCTAAAGTTAGTTTACTTTTGAAAACACCAGTAAAAAGGTGTTTCAATTGTACAACTTTTCTTTAATTTAAGACATTGTAACACGTACCGTTTCCAAGATTCCAATGCTATCCCATTCTTATCTTGGACACAGTGTATGTACAGGGTATCCCAGAATATGTGGGCAATCTCTCGGATTGGGGTAGGTTGTGAAATAAGAACGGTGTAAGTTTATTTAAAGATAGGGAGTAACCTTCATTAACGCCGCAGGGGCGTACTGACTGAGGAACCTACCCATTGCCCACATATTCTGGGATACACTGTATTGTATATTGTATAAAGGGGTTTTAACACATTTTACTCACCCTGTATTTTAAACATTTTAGGGAAAACAGTTTACACAGTATAATTCCACAACATTGCACTATATTTAAGTCCTTTTCAGGAAAACAATAGTACATATCTACATGTTTCGACCACAAAATTAACAGCCATCATCAGTGTTATAATATATCAGAGTCCTGTTTATAAGATCCAAATTGAGAACAATATTTTGTAGTTTTTTTATGCTATAAATAAGACATTGTTAGTTTATAATATAAAAAAAAATATGTTCTCAATTTGGATCTTATAAACAGGACACTGATGATGGCTGTTAAATTTGTGGCCGAAAAATTTTAGTTTACCCGGTACGTACTGGAACGTTATTTCAAGAGGCTATAAAGGAATTATTACGCAACTGATCTTGTAAGGTCATCAATAAATTATCTGTAAAATAAGAAAATTATTTTTAATAGTTATTTCTATATAATAGAACGAGACCTTTTTTTTTTATTGATGTTTATAATTTAGCGTAAATTTAATAACAACAATTTTATTGTTGCCAATCGTTAAATAATAAAAAAAAATCTATTCAATAAAATGTGTAATGAGGTTTCAAACGTAGTTTTTTTTTCCTTAACAATTTATTTATTTTCAGAGGAATTCAATATCTCCGGCGGAGCGTGAAAAGTACCGACCACGAACACCACAAGAACCAGAACCGAAGAAATTAAAAAAAGAGGACAAAGACTTGGGCCATGTAAGTCAGCGATCAATTTTTGAAAATCATTTTTTCTAATTTTTGTTAAGAGCTTCTTTCATTGTTTATTGATGTACAATCTAACATATAAAAGGGGGGGGGGGATATTTTATGAACGATAGTAAACTAAATATTTTAATTTTTCTTAATTAATATAAGAAATTAATAATTATTAATTTGCAAAAATAGTCCATTCTCAAGTGGAGTTGTACATTTTTTATTTTTTTAGTTGTCAAATTAAAGTCAAAACTCCACAAAAATAAATCTAATAGAAATTCACATCCTGTCAATTGTGAATTGAAAAATAAGAATTCCAAATTAATTTTTAAAAAGAAACTATAATCACCCACAAACTGAAAAATAATTCTTAATTTAATTTTTGTAAAGTTTCTCTGTCGCCACTGATGATGGAACTGGATGAGTTTCGAAACATGTTTGAACAAAGGATGTGAAATTCTATTAAATTTAAGAATTGCTTGTTACATAAAGTAACAAGACTTTAAGTTATGTTGGAAATTTGTTTCACACTACCATGCTTTCACCAGACATTTACAAAGAGCTTATACTAGCACGAGAATTGATTGAGAGAGAGATGTTTTTTTTGCAATGATTGCCTGTTCACGCTAGGTGTCGCCAAAACCATCTCTCTCTCTCTATTAAATTTATTTTTGTAAAGATTTGACTTTTATTTGGCCCTAAAAAAAAAATTATTATTAATTATATATTAATAATTGCTTAATTTCTTTAGGTAATTCTAAAAATGAAGAAACTAATATCTTTAATTTTGTTAATATGTAGTTTTTATAAATGTTAGATTAATTTTTATAGAATTTTGTTTTTTAAGTTCAAATAGTTTTTCACAAAATTGTGTGTGTAGTTGTTGAAATTCCATGCCACTGAAGATGGAATGTTAATTCCGAAATATGTCTAGCAATTTGCCGCATCTCTTTACGATTTAAACATACCTATACGTACAGTGAGGCCTAAAAGTCTGAAATAAATTCAATTAAAATTCAGGTAATTAATTTTAATAAAACTGCTGAAACACGTCAAGTCGTAAGAGACATACTTACATATTTTTTTAAATGGAATACCCTGTATATTGTTACATAAGTTTTTGAAATATTTGAATTTTTGTAAAAATGCTTTTAAAAGAAAAATATTTTGTGAACCAACCTCAATACTGAAGATATACATTAATAATTGTTTCAGCTAATTCAAACAGTTTCAAACGTTAACTAATTATTATACAGTGTGTCCTCAAATGGAACTACAATTTTACTAATATTTAAATAGCCCAAACTTTTTTTCCAAATGGGACACCCTGTATATTGTTACATTTTTGAAAAATAGAGACAAAATGTACTTTATATGATATAAGGTTCCATATGGCTAAATCTTAAGGTTTTTGAAATATTTGAATTTTTATAAAAATACAAGGCTTTTCAAAAAAATTATAATTTTTAAATCCACCTCAATATTAAGACTCAATACTTAGGATATCTATTACTAATTGTTTCAGCTAATTCAAAGTGGTTCAAACGTTAACTAATTATTATACAGTGTGTCCTCAAATGGAACTACAATTTTACTAATATTTAAATAGCCCAAACTTTTTTTTTTCAAATGGGACACCCTCTATATTGTTACATTTTTGAAAAATAGAGACAAAATGTACTTTATATGATATAAGGTTCCATATGGCTAAATCTTAAGGTTTTTGAAATATTTGAATTTTTATAAACATACAAGGCTTTTCAAAGAATTTTTTTTTAATCCCACCTCAATATTAAGACTCAATCCTTAGGATATACATTACTAATTGTTTCTTCTAATTAAAAGTGTTTCAAACGTTAACTAATTATTATACAGTGTGTCCTCAAATGGAACTACAAATCTACTAATATTTAAATAGCTCAAACTTGTTTTTCCAAATGGGACACCCTGTATATTGTTACATTTTTGAAAAGTAGAGACAAAATATACTGTATATGAAATAAGGTTCCATATGGCTAACTCATAAGGTTTTTGAAATATTTGAATTTTTATAAAAATACAAGGCTTTTCAAAAAACTATTAATTTTTAAATCCACCTCAATATTAAGACTCAATACTTAGGATATCCATTACTAATTGTTTCAACTAACTAAAAGTGTTTCAAACGTTAACTAATTACTATACAGTGTGTCCTCAAATGGAATTACCATTTTGGGCTTTTTGGCCTCACGGTATATCAAGAATTTTCTGGAGCAGATTTATAAATATAAAAACAAAATGATTGATCTGAGAAGTGATGAATATATTGAAAAAGAAAACTAATATTGCATTTTTATTTTCAACCCCTATCCCCTATTTCGCGTAATTAAGCATTGTATAAATTCTACGATAAACTCTCATTATTACCAACGTGATTTTAAAAATTTTGTCAACAGCATAGTGACGGCGAAAAAAGCGATCAGGACCTAGTCGTCGATGACGCGTCCGAGGACCCCGTCTCGCCTCCAAACGGGACCGGATCGCCGCGGGAAAATGGACTCGATAAAATCCCGAAAAAAGAACACCCAGGTCCGCATAGTCCCCGATCGGGGACATCTAGTAATGCCTCAACACCCTCAACGAAAAAACTCGATGGAGACAAACCTTCAACACCGATTTCCAAACCGGTTACTCCAACCTCAGCAGCGGGATCATCAGGGGCTGGTGGAGGCGGGGGTGGTGCTTCCGGATTGAAACCGGTGGTGAAGCCACCTGCATTAGGGCAATACCCACCCTATTTGGCGATGGCTAACGGTGAGTAGTTGATTTTAATAATATTATTGAGGTGGTCCAGCAAAAAATGTTTTTTTATTATTTAGGGGCAGCTCCGCATGAGCTTCAAGCGGCTGCAGCAGCCGCAAATGCAGCTGGTTATGGTGCTGCGTTACACAATAGTTTACAACCTTCAATGAATAATTATCCGCGACCGCCACTGCAAGTGGGTTACGATCCACATTCGCAGATGCGCGCCCCTGTTGTGCCTGGTTTGGGGGGAATACCCGGAGGAAAACCGTAAGATTAATAATATTATCGTCGTAAAAAGGACATTATTAACAATAATAACAAACTTCCAGGGCATATTCTTTCCACGTGAGCGCCGATGGACAAATGCAGCCAGTCCCATTCCCACCGGATGCCCTCGTGGGACCGGGAATTCCCCGACATGCCCGTCAAATCAACACTTTGGGCCATGGCGAGGTGGTATGCGCAGTAACCATCTCCAACCCCACCAAATATGTTTACACGGGTGGTAAAGGATGCGTCAAGGTTTGGGACATTAGCCAGCCAGGTTCAAAGAGTCCTGTGTCCCAATTGGACTGCCTAGTAAGTGGGACTGTTCTTAAAGCGAAAATATTGTTTTAATTGTGGTATATTTTAGCAACGGGATAATTATATTCGATCTGTGAAGCTTTTGCCTGATGGTAGGACTCTTATTGTTGGCGGGGAGGCTTCGAATCTGTCTATATGGGATTTAGCGAGTCCAACGCCGAGAATTAAGGCTGAATTGACATCTAGTGCTCCTGCGTGTTACGCTTTAGCTATAAGGTAAGTCATTTCAATATATATTTGACATTTTTTATTAAAAATCTCAAAAAGTGCCTTTATTTATTAAAATTTTGACAAAATTTAATTGAAAAAATTGTTTGCTTTTGCATTTTCTATCGATGTTTCAAATTTAGTCAATCTAGCATAAGTTTTATTTTTAGTCAAATTTTTGTAATCAGACCCTATATATAAAAGATGAGTTTACCGACGTTGCTTAGCAACAGTTGTAGTAAAAATATAATATGCGAAAAGAGGCATCAGTATGACAGAGTATGTAAGATCAAATTGATAATGCTGCTTCGATACGTAGAAGATAATATACCGGTCATGATTTTCGAAAATTTGACTAAAAAGAAAACTCAAGTTAGATTAACTAAATTTTAAACCTCGATAGAAAATGCAAAAGCAAACAATGTTTTCAAATAAATTTTTCCAAAATTTTAATAAATAAGGGCACTTTTTGAGGTTTTTAATAAAAAATGTCAAACTATCATAGTATAAGTCTACACATTGTTAATCAAGGCTACAAAACGGCCATTTTTATTGAGTTGATTTTGGTATTTTAAAGCCTAATAACATCATCGATTATCGCGACAAAATTTAACACTATACCAAAATTACAGGGTGTCCAAAAAACCTCTTAATAAATTTTTCAATAACGCTCTCGATTTTTGATATTTCTAAAAATAAAACTCATAAATCATTTAAAAGGCACACAGAAATGCAATTTAAATGGGTAGAAAAGTCAGGGTGGTTCCATTTAAATTTACAAAAACATAAGTTTGGTTCCTATTTTGACACTGAGACCAAATTAAAAAAGTAAGGGTGCGCCTATGGACTGCGCTATGAATTCGGCCCTGTATCTACAGGTGTTCCCCAAAATATCATCCCGTTAACTTACGAAATCAGGACAGTATTGTGGGCAAAATATGTTTTCCTTAAATGTTTTTCTTATCTTATCTTTGTAACATGTGTATTTCTTTTATTTTTAGTCCAGACTCCAAAGTGTGCTTTAGTTGTTGTTCAGATGGCAATATTGCTGTTTGGGATTTACACAATCAAACATTGGTGCGGCAGTTCCAAGGTCATACTGATGGAGCTTCATGTATAGATATATCGGCAGAAGGCACGAAACTTTGGACGGGTGGTATGTACAATATTTAAAGATATATGCCGGTAGGGTTCTTTAACTCTTTCAAGGGCAAGATCTTTATGGAAAAAAGCCCTAAAGGGTCAAGAACTAAAAAATCGTAGGTTCTTATTTTTTTAACTACAAATAAACAAAGAAGGTCCACTTAAGATATAAAAACTAAAAAATGATGAAGGTCCGGAGTTTGTAAAAACTAGAGTCAAGAAACTCCATTAAAATGGTAGATACTCTTACTTAAATGACAACCAAAATGACTTCAATATCGGAAGCAGCAAAGTAATTCCATTTGACAATCCTTAGCTTTGAAGTTTTCGGAGTATGTCTCATAAATTTCTTGCAGTTTAGATGAAGCTCCGGAGTTTCTAAAAACTAGAGTCAAAAAACTCCATTACAATTGTAGATACTCTTACTTAAATGACAACCAAAATGACTTCAATATCAGAAGCAGCAAAGTAATTCCATTTGACAGTCCTTAGCTTTGACGTTTTCGGAGTATGTCTCATAAATTTCTTGCAGTTTAGATGAAGCTCCGGAGTTTCTAAAAACTAGAGTCAAGAAACTCCATTACAATTGTAGATACTCTTACTTAAATGACAACCAAAATGACTTCAATATCGGAAGCAGCAAAGTAATTCCATTTGACAGTCCTTAGCTTTGAAGTTTTCGGAGTATGTCTCATAAATTTCTTGCAGTTTAGATGAAGCTCCGGAGTTTCTAAAAACTAGAGTCCAGAAACTCCATTGAAATTGTAGATACTCTTACTTAAGTGAGAACCAAAATGACTTCAATATCGGAAGCAGCAAAGTAATTCCATTTGACAGTTCTTAGCTTTGAAGTTTTCGGAATATGTCTCATAAATTTCTTGCAGTTTAGATGAAGCTCCGGAGTTTCTAAAAACTAGAGTCCAGAAACTCAATTGAAATTGTAGATACTCTTACTTAAGTGAGAACCAAAATGACTTCAATATCGGAAGCAGCAAAGTAATTCCATTTGACAGTTCTTAGCTTTGAAGTTTTCGGAGTATGTCTCATAAATTTCTTGCAGTTTAGATGAAGATCCGGAGTTTCTAAAAACTAGAGTCAAGAAACTCCATTAAAATTGTAGATACTCTTACTTAAATGAGAACCAAAATGACTTCAATATCGAAAGCAGCAAAGGATTTCCATACCATATCTTTTGACAGTGCTTAGCTTTAAAGTTTTCGGAGTATGTCTCATAAATTTCGTGCAGTTTAGATGAAGCTCCGGAGTTTCTAAAAACTAGAGGCAAGAAACTCCATTAAAATTGTGAAAAAGAGATTTGCCGCATTTGAGACTCTACTGCTATTGGTTTTTTGCATAGACTATTAGTCAGTATGCAGACTTCTACAACGGGTGTGGCACGAGGATCCAATCTTGACCCTTGATGATGTCATTAAAGTCCTAGATTGTTCTAGTCGTGTTGTACTCGGAAACGCTCTCTGCAGATTGTTGGTGTAGCCATTGAAAGACACTCGCAAGTTGGGTGTTTGATGAAGGAGGCTTCTGCATATTATCTCAAGCTGGGATCCTTTACACAAAACTAAACTAACTTCCGAAATCTTCTTCAGGTTTGGATAACACAGTCCGAAGTTGGGATCTCCGGGAAGGCCGTCAACTCCAACAGCACGACTTTAGCTCCCAGATATTCTCCTTAGGCTATTGTCCCACCGGCGAATGGTTAGCGGTCGGTATGGAAAACTCCAATGTGGAAGTTTTACACGCCAACAAACCGGACAAGTACCAACTCCACTTACATGAAAGTTGTGTGCTGAGCTTACGATTCGCGGCGTGCGGAAAATGGTTTGTATCTACGGGGAAAGATAATTTGTTGAATGCGTGGCGGACGCCTTATGGAGCTAGTATATTTCAGGTTGGTTTTTGTTGGATTTCATGAAATCTGTTTTTATATTATAAAACATACTAATCGATTAAAATTTAATATTTCAGTCTAAGGAATCTTCAAGTGTTCTCAGCTGTGACATTTCTGCAGACGACAAATATATAGTCACCGGATCGGGGGACAAAAAGGCGACAGTATACGAAGTGATATACTAAAAAATTAAGACAAAACAAATTTAAACAATAATTTGTGTTTACATTAAATGAATCGAATAAATAATAATACACACTATATAACATGCAAATATAAAATCTTACGATTGACAAAGAATGTTAAAATATGAACTATAAAATAATAGAAACAGAGACGGAATAATTACTGTGGAAAATATAGAAAACACGAAAATAAAAAATGTAATTAATAAAATACAAATTTATATAAATAATAAATAAATAAATAAAAAAATTGTTAGATTTATTAAAAAATAAAAAAAAAACAGAACATAAATAGGGATGAGAATAAAATGTTTAAAAAATTATATTATTTTTAAGAACAATAACGCAACTACAGAAATTATTAAAATACAAAATTATAACAAATTATGCTAAAAAGGATCTAAGTAGTAACAACATTAAATTGTTTTGTTTTTATTAATAAATATTTGTTTTCTTTATTATTGTTTCTATACTTCCGTTTTTGCATAATTTGTTGTTGCTTTTTGTTATTTATCCAAATTTATGATTTCTTTATTATTATTAAAATGTATTTAATAATTATTATATTATTAGGGATTAAAATAATGACAAGAAAAAATGTGATAAATCAGTGTAATATTATTAAGAGAAGAAGAAAATTTGTAATTAATTAAATAAATGCGCATTTTGTTTATTGTAATCTTCTTGCTGTTTTATTTTTAAAAATGAACAATTATTGCACAAAAAAACACTCCCGTATGTTACGTCACTGTATGAAAAATGTAAATTCCAATAAATTCGCAAAATCCCTCTTAAAAACAGTTTTATTTGGTAGACTACACTTATTTTTTGATTTACTATAATATTGACACAAATTAATGCACACTACGAAACTCCTCTAAGTGTACAAACAAATTTGTAATCCGTTGTGCCTCAAGAACACTAGTTTATTACATTTGGTTCACCAATTATTACGCTTTATCTGTGCCAAAATCTAATCAGTTCTTCGCTAGGTAGGTCCAATATTATTGTACCAAATTTGCAGGTTATGTGCATGAATTATCGCCTGGAAAAAAAGCCTTAAAAAATTCTATCTCAACGCAAATCTGCGGATATTTTCAACCAACATAATACAAATAAATAATATAACTAAAACATACATAAATACATTAGGTACTTACCTATTTGCACACATGTTTAGTGTTTCGAAATATTGATTTTCTATGTTCATTTTTATAAATTTTTAATAAATATCTGTATTTCAAATTTACATTTAAACGAAACCATCAAAATTAAAGCTAATCCTAATAAGTGAAATTTCTATTTTTAAAATCAAACTGTAAACTGTCTGTAATTTTATTGACAACTGACATTTTTTGACTTTGATTTGATTGTTTTGCCAGTTTTTGGTAATCGAAATTTGGCTGTCATACCAATGTCATTGTCTTTATAAGTTTATACTGTGTTGAGGAATTTGATTTCTGTATTTCTTTTCCAATTTTCATAAATACAACATAATTTTGTGAATATTATCAAAAGAATTACAATAAAACAAAAATCATCGTCTCCACTAGTATATTCTGTTAGGAGCTCTGCCTTCACCAAGTGAGCATTTTATACTACCAAGGCTGATGATGGAGCTGAGTCTCCGAAACATGTCCCTTTGACATAATTTTTGAATTAAATAGTGGAGACGATGATTTTTGTTTTATTGTAATTATATTACACTCCACTGCATCTAATGGATTACTTCTTTAATCAAAAGAATTGTCTATCATTAACATTGACAATGGCAATAGCAAAGATTAATGTACATAATCTTTGGCAATAGGTAATTTCAACACAGCTCAACTGACGCGATGTGAGAACATGATTAGGGATACGAACGATACTAGTACGTTATCGATACTTTGGTTCCGATACCAAGTACTTTTGACATGGATACTTTTTGTTCGATACTTAAACAGTATCGATACTTACACGCCTTAAATCATAGTATCGATACCAACATACCTGAACGCTTTAACACTGTGTTCTCAAGAGTGACGCCACAGAAGAAGACATATTTGATAATTTTGGCCTAGATTTTAGAAATCTAGATAGAAAGAGTTAAAAGTTTAAACGTAAAATTGATAAATTAAAATATTGTTTATGTATAAATTTTAATTATCAGGACGCCTCAGCCCCCTAAGCGGAGCAATGTTTAAATTATTTTTTTGCTGCAACTGCAACCTCCAAAATTAAAAATAATACTTAAAACAGCAATGATAATATAGTATATATTTTATTTCTAATATTTTATCTGTAACATTGTAAACCTACTTCGACTTAAAAAAAATCGCGTTCATTTTTATTTTAAATATAGGTACTGTTTTTCTTATTACTATCGAGTATCGATACATTGAAGTATCGATGTTTGACCTTCGATACCAAGTAGTGTATCGATACCGAAATGCGATACTTTACTTGGTATCGGGTATCGATCTTTTGAAGCGATACCGTATCCCTACTCACTTACAATATGGTTGGAATGTCTCTTTTGTTATGAGGAGAGCTAAAAATTTCTGAAATTTTCCATTACAAGAATGTCTACGTCAAAATTTTTATCAGTCCCATCTACTGTGAGATTGTCGAAACTAAAGCACCATTGCAGGAAACTTTACATTTAAATGCGTCAAGTTTTCTATATTCCTGATAGATGTCGCCATTGGTTATAAAATCAATGTAAATTAAAATAAATTACACTAGTTTATAAACAAGAAACACTACAAATTTAAACCTTTTCTTCATGCGTATGTATCTAAACCTAAATGAAATATATTTGTTCTGTATCTTAAAAAAATAAATAAATAAACCTATTTTTTTTACTGCTTATTTTAGTTACATTCGTTGCACTGCACTTCTGGTGGTAGATTGTAGGATTCAAAAGAAGAAGAAGAATAAAACATCAATTTAACCTCACAAAAATGTTTACATTTTCAAAACATTCAATCAATTTAAACCATAAATAATGTCGTCAACTCAGGACAAATTTGTCCTCTACACGATCGACGGAGACTTCGGTCTGCCCTCGATAGATACAGAATGCCTCCAAACCATACTATATACGACAATAGCCAAAATCCCCGTTCAAATCCGGTTACTTAACAATGTGAAAAACTGTCTTTTATACAACGCTCCAACATTTGTACACAAAAATCTACAATTCAAATCGTTTGAAGAGACTGTGCTGTATTTGAAAACGTTAAACTACAGTTTGGATAAGGACCTAACACCGATGGAATCTAGTCAATCATTAGCTCTGAGTAATATGGTTCAAGCTAAGTTTAAGCCGGTTTTAGGTGAGTTTCTAACTTATTTAAATAAATATAAATCTTTGTAGGTACTAAGAATATAGGTAAATAAACAAGACACCCAACATATTTTTCCAGACTATGTCTACTGGTTGGACCAAAGAAACTGTGACACATTCACCCGTCGATGGTACATTAAAGCCCTGCCTACACCATTTAATCATTTCACAATAAAACGACTGCACAATAACGCTAACATTCTAATCGAAACTCTGTATCCAGACGAGCCTAACCTCGAAATAATTAAGGACTATATCAATTCCCTTGCCACAGAATGTCTCCAAACATTATCCATGCGTTTAGGGACTGACGATTACTACTTCGGATCAAAACCTTCGAAACTGGACGTGATAGTTTACGCGCATTTAGCCTGCATTGTCAAGTTGCCTTTCGCGAGCACAGACATTGCGAGCTTGGTGAATATGTGGCCGAATTTGGTAGCGTTTCTCAAACGTATCGACGCGAAGTATATGCCGGAAAAGACTTGCGAGTCCAAGTATTTGAAGTTCGAGGAAAAGTCGAAGAATGACGATGATGAAGTATCGTATGTGGCAGTGACGATTTTGACTGTGAGTGCGGTGAGTCTTGTGTTGGGATTTGCATTTAGTCGAGGCTTTTTGGGTGGCAGCTTTGAGTGAAAAAGTGCATTAATTGTTTTTGTTTTAATAAATTTGTAATAATTGTAGTAAAGTTATTTTGTTTTATTTCAAAATTTAAATGTCTTTTTCATGTTTTTTAATAATTCCCATAATTTCCTCTACATCATCCTTTGATCCCAAAAATACAGGCGATCGTTGATGCAAACTAGTTGGTTGCACGTCCAATATGGGGATTTTTCCATTTGTCGCAACTCCACCTGCTTTCGAAACGATAAAGGCCATTGGAATACACTCATACAGCAAACGTAACTGAAACATATTATGAATTAACGTTTGTACAGTCGTTTAACTTGTAACTAATACTTTGCCATTAGGCGATGATGTCGTAGCTGGATAAATGAAAATACCGCCATATTTGATGGTTCTATGCACGTCAGCGACCATGGATCCCACGTAACGCGCGTTGTAGGGCTTTCCCTTTGCAGGGTCCTTCTTATTGTCAACGTACTCCCTAATTGCAGCGTCCCATTGGTGTGTGTAGCCTTCGTTGATTGAAAATATTTTGCCTTTCGATGGGATACGCATGTCTTTGTCGGTTAAAATAAATTCACCTGCAAAAGCAGCAAAGAAAGATATATTCTGACAAGACTAGTAGGAGCCTCTTACCGATACTGGGATCCAACATAAATCCATTAACACTATCACCTAACGCCAATACCATCAAGGTAGCACTGCCATATAGAGCGTATCCTGCTGCGACCACTTTGTTGCCAGTTTGTAAGGCGTCTTTTAAGGACGGTATAGTGTTATCTTCCTTTTTCATAATCGCGAAAATGGAACCAATCGATACTAGACAGTCAATGTTTGAGGAACCGTCCAATGGATCAAAGGCTACAATGTATTTCCCACGTTTTTCAGTCTCAATCTGAAAAAATAACATGTGCAAACTGCTGCTTCAATTTTAATAACTAGTTTTACCTCGATGACAGTCTCATTTTCTTCAGAAATTAGTAGAGCCACTGTGTATGATGACGACAACATGTTGATGAATAATTCATTGGCGAGCACGTCGAGTTTCTTAACTTCTTCACCCTGCACATTTGTTTCGCCTGCTGTTCCAAATCTAAAATTCGATATCATATTGAGCTTCAGGGATAAGTAAGCCTTTTTTACATAGGAGTTGTATTCACAAGGCAAAACACTGTAGAGAAAGGTAGTCATCAATTCAAGACAAATCATTCATGAGAAAAGGACTTGGTCTACAGGGAACAGGTAAGAGTTGAGTCAATTGCTGATGGTTTGGGTCCCGATAAGATTTCCAATCCTGGAACTGGCTGCCTAGAAAGGGTTTGGCAATCATGAATGAATTCTATTTTCAGGTTAAAAAAATAAACATTCAAAGAACGAGTTGCATAAATCTTTGAATAGGCTCAGAGACATAAAACCCTATTAATATGGGACAGTAATATTGAGAAACATCAAGAGGATTTAGCCAAGGCATTTTATTTTTTTTTAAATGTACTTTTCGTGGACTCTACTTACAGTTTGGTGATTCCAGCCTTTCTTACAGCACTACTAATCACTTTAACTGCCGTTTGAATTGAATTCAACAGTTGTGTGAATTCACCAGTAGCTTGCGGCACTTTTTTCTGTTCAGCCAGTACGAATCGCGTCAGAGTAATACAGTTTGAATCTAATCCATGTATAGTATTAGCCATTTTGATTATCTAAATCTACACTTCTATTATTTTTATTAATTAAATGTATTTTTATTGTTAAAGTATTGTTTATTCATAGAAAAAATATTAACGCATACTTATAAGATTATTTTCTAAGTTTAAAAAGCTTTTAAGTGCAATATTTTTAAGGCGAAATGAATCAAATAATGATATAATATTTTTTGGTGTTTTAAAAATACCGACTAAGTACCTATTGTGTTTTATTATCAGCTGGTATAACCTCTTAACATTAGGTACCTATATATTCATTATATAGGCAGCGTAAATATTATATTTACGCTGATATACCTAGATATCTTATATTATGTTATTTATAAAATATACCGGGTAATTTTTATGTATGAAATAATGGTGAGTTTACACATGCATGGATTTAGGCGCGCCAGTAAATTAGCGTGTGTAAACATCTAGTTTTATTTTTGCATGCATCGACCAAAAAGTCTGCATTCTTTTAAAATTACTGGCGCCACTAGTGAAAAATTCCTATCGAAATTCAAAACTTGCAAGTGTAAACAAGTGCTTGCACGTCGGCATCTACTCGCCTGTTTTAGTTTGGTTTCGGGTTTTGTTGATTGCGATCTAATTTATTGGGGCTAAAAAAAAAGAGTTCAGCAGAACTCACAATAAAATATCTTGAAGGGTATGAATGTTACCTGTGTTTATGGGATGTACACAGCAGTTCTTCTAAAAAAAAAGATGGTCGTGAAAACGCTTATTCTTTTATCTTTTTTTCTTTAAAAGTTTAGCGACTATTTGACAGGCTTCAGAAAGTTCAATAGACATAGTGCGTACTGTGAAAAACACTTTAAAATGAAAATGGCGTGCCAGTTACGTTGGTTTTTAAACAATATGTGTAAATCTTTACTGGCGTGCAAATAGAACTGACGCATGTGTAAACTAACCTTTAAATTCACATCTTTTTAAAAAATATATGATTTTTAGTGCAGACAATTTATGAATAACCCTGTATAGCTGGTTATGTAAATAAAATATGTACACCTACCTATTTAATGTTTTACAAAAAATAGTAGATCAGTAGGTATGTTGTAATAATTCTGGCAAGGTTAAGACGATGGTGTTGTTTGTTTATTATCTACCGGGTTCGCCAAAAAAAAAACGGATTTTTTTTAAAGGCCTATAACTTTTTTACTAGTACATCGATTTCAATGAACATGGCCTCGTTAGATAGACAATAGAACATACTTTAAAATCCGGATTTCGAATTGGAGCCCAAATCGACATCCAAGATGGCAGACGTCTTCAAACATACCCCTTGTTTCAGGGCAATTCTTTTTGAACAACATTTGCTAAGATTGGGATAATTACTACAAAAATTAAAAATATGGCTATTTCTGAACATTTTAAGACATGAATCAAACAAATCGGTCCGGCGGCTGCGGAGAAATCCGCCATTCAAAAATCCTGTTTTTTGCAAATAGTTCATGAGTCAAAAAAAAATGCAGTTTGTAAAAATCTGACTCTCTGGGAGATATTAATTGGTACGCTAATTTGGTCTTGTTGAATAGGCCTTCAAATTTGACGCCCTAATCAAAATCTAAGATGGCGGACGAATATTATACAGGGCAATTTTTTTTGAACAAAATTTTCTATAGCCGATTCCGAACCGGTTTAGAATTATTAAACGTCAAGTACGGTTTGGAATCGGTTCGAAATTGCTTTAAACTGTTCAGAAAGAGCCACATTTTTAATTTCAGTAGTAAATATCTCAATTTTAGAAAATTTTGTTCAAAAAAATTGCCCTGAAATAAGTGGTATGTTTAAAGATATTCGCCATCTTGGATTTTCATTTGGGCGCCATTTCGAAATCCGGATTCTAAAGTCTATTCTATTGTCTATCTAACTAGATCAAATTCGTGAAAATCGGTTGAATAATAAAAAAGTTACAGTCATTTAAACAAAAACCGGTTTTTTTTTGGTCCACGCGGTGATAATTATTGATATTATGAAGATTTTGTTCTACTGCAGTATCGAAATTCAATCATCCTGTATAATAATTGTAGAGTCGTCTATTCTTGTCGTTTACAATGAATGATGTTTTCGCTATACTCTCCTGTCACTACGGATAATGGCAACATTGCAGTTAGCTGTATCTACACTATGTGTATATATCAGGGCTTTATCGACCCAGTCTCGGCTGCCGCGCCGCGACGTTCCATCCCCCTAAAGAGCTGCTGCCAACCAAACACTACCCTTATAATATTATATTATGTCGGTAGGTATAGAAGAAGGAAAAAGCTAGTGAAAAACCCGGTTTCACACCCGTCCTGTGCCTGCTCATGTACTTACTTCTCCCGTAACTGTTCACCATTTATATTTCCCTCTTTTTGTATGTAATATTTTTACGGGTATCTGTGTGTTTGTTTTTAAACTTACTGTTTATTCAAAGGGGCCGAAATATGCGTAATCAAAATTCAAACCGACACCAAAAAACGCTTCTGTCCATGGTTCTTCTTCTTATGGTGCCTATCCGTTACGGATGTTGGACACTAACATGGCTATTCTTACTTTGTTGACTGCTGCCCTGAAAAGTCCGGTAGTGGTTAAGTTAAACCATTTTCGCAGGTTATGCAGCCAGGATATTCTTCTTCGTCCTGGACCTCTTTTCCCATGCACTTTACCCTGAAGTATTGTCCGAAGCAAGTCATACCGTTGTTCATTACGCATTATATGGCCCAGATATTCCAGTTTGCGACGTTTTATGGTTACGACTAGTTCGCGCTCTTTACCCATTCTATGTAGAACTTCTTCGTTGGTGCCTCTGTCTGTCCAGGAAATCCTCAACATGCGTCTATAGCACCACATTTCGAATGCCTCGAGTCGAGAGAACGGAGAACACGTAGCATTCTAGTAAACGAACTTTTATTTCCAGTTTTATATCGTGGCTGTTAAAGATTTTTTTCATTTTGACGAAAGCTGATCTTGCCTTCTCGATCCTTATCTTAATTTCCGTCGATTGGTCCCACTGTTCATTTAAGTTTGCACCCAAATAACAAAAGTTGGTGATTCGTGTTATAGGTTAACTAGTAATTGACCAGGTGGTATCCTATTTTTGCTTATAACCATGTATTTGGTTTTTTTGATGTTAAAATCAAGCCCAAACCTGCTACTTACTTCTGCCACCCTGGAGACAAGTGTCTGCAGACCTTCAAGACTGTCTGCAAAATTGACAGTATCATCAGCGTATCTTATATTGTTCAATCGTTGTCCGTTTATAAGTATTCCCTCGTCTATGTCCGTTAGCGCTAAGTTCATAATGTGCTCTGAATATGTATTGAACAATAATGGGGACAATATACACCCCTGACGCACACCTCTTTTTATCTTTATGTTAACTGATCCCCAACTCCTACAGCTGCAGTTTGTTCGTAATAGATATTGTTTATTATACGGCGATCTCTGCTGTCTAGGCCAATTGAATTTAATATTTTCATCAGTTCGTCATGTTGGTCATGGTTCAGGGACGGTATTTTGAAGCTAGTTTCTTGAATAAAAGGTCTAATAATTTTCTAACAATTTCTATACTTCCAACCGGTTTCAGATCTAATTATTGAGACCCTGCTTCAGACAAATTAAAAGACTTCTGCCACGATACATAACCATAACCAATTTTTATCGATTTGATTTGTTTATGCTTAACAATAAAATTATACTTGCCTTTTTTCTACACCCTTGGGCGTTTTACCTACTCTGACAACGTGGCGTAGCTCTCCCTATCCCGGTTGTGTTTCTCTTTTCTTGTTTTAGAGTTTCTGCTTTTTGGATGTGGAGGGCCTTGACATGGAGTAACCGACTAAACTTCCAACTTCTCCAACAGCAGACAGTCGTAAATTTTCATGTTCACATGCGGAAAAGGCCAGCTAGAATACGGAGACTGAATAAATTGTATTTTGAGGGTGAACAATTTAACTTTAAATGTTAAACTGTGCTTATTATAACATAAAACAAAAATGAAATGTTTTATAAGTTCTACATGTTTTATGATGATGATGCATAACTATATAAAGGTCATTTCGGCTCTCTGGCAATAAGCCCGACAAAAATAGAGAAAAATATACGGGGTGTCCCATTTAAAAAGAACAAGATTCTATGCAAAAATCTCTATCAGGGTCAGTTTTTATGTTCCCGCTAAATTAAAGGGTAACCGACGGTGTCCCCATCTTATACTGTTTAAATTTATGTTTTTTAGTTTTTTCAAAATCATGTAAACGTTTGTTTTGCTTAGTCCTACAGGACTTGTTCAATTCGACATGAATGGTTTGAGATTTTATAGACAGAATCCAAAACATTAATTTCGCTCGTTTCCCGATTTTCTTTATGATATTGGGTGGGTCTACGTTTGAAAAAAGTCCCATAGCTAATCAGATTTGATTTTAACCTTAAAAAAATTCTTTTGTCTGGCAGTCTTCGTCCTGGATATCTACAAATAATTCAAATTCAAATTCTTTATTTCAGTCATAAATTGTACATTTCTGTACATAGACATGTCAATATGTAAACAACACTGTTCAAAATAAAAACACTCATAATAACATTCAGAGAAAGAAAATTATAAAAATAAATAAACAACAAATGAACAACAATCGCCAAAAAAAAAAACTACCGTCCATTTGTTCTACAGCTTTCAGGAGTTTGTTGATACTATAGTATCAACAAACTCCTGAAAGCTGTAGAACACGTTATCAATCAAATACAGTTTCAATTTTCTTTTAAATTGTGTCTCAGTTAGGCAATCCTTAACGTCCTCGGGCAGGAGATTATAACATTGGTAGCCCGCGTACTTTGGTAACATTTTGTAAAATTCGTGTTTGGGACGAGGCAAGTACAATCGGTCCCTTCCCTCGTGGTTGTCTCCACACGTACGCGCGCCATCTTTATTTTTGTAAATATGACAGAGTGTTTTATATAGGTAAATAGATGGGACTGTGAGCAAACGATTTTGCTTAAAAGCCTCCCTACAAGTACCCCTAAAAGGAATATTAAAAATGCAACGCACTGCTCGTTTTTGTAGTATAAACACTCTGTCAATCATACTAGACCTGCCCCAGACCACTATACCATACGAAATTGCTGAATAGATCAATGCATAATATATTGAAAGTAAGACATGCACACTCATGCAAGTCTTCAGCAAATTTTACAAAGGTGGTCTATATGCGTTACCCAGCTGAAACCCGGATCAACAAAAACTCCTAGCAGTTTAGCAGAATCTGATAGAGGAAGATGGATATGATCAAAGTTTATATTGAGATCCAATGTTCTGAATTTATTAAAGTGTATAGCAACTGTTTTGTCAAAGTTGATCATCAGCCTGTTACTCCGACACCACATTCGAAACTCATCGAGCGTGACATTCATCTTATGTTTTAGAATTTCAGGATCCCCGTCAGATAATAAAAGAGTGGTGTCATCAGCATACATGTACTGAAAACCGTGTGTGATATTTGCAGGAAGATCGTTAATATAAAGTAAAAAATAGCAATGGGCCCAGTATACTTCCCTGAGGAGTGCCCAGATCAACATTTAAGAAGTCTGATACAACAGATTCAATTTTAACCGCGATTTTTCGGTCGTCCAAATAAGAATGTATCCACTGATCTATAATTTGCGATGGCTTTCTGGTCACCCTTTTTATGTAATGGGATGATAACGGACCTCTTCAGTTGCTCCGGAAATCTCCCATGATGATCCTCGACAACTCTGCTATTATGGGACAGAACACGACAGAAGATTCCTTTAATACCTTTATCGGAATACTGTCTATACCCGTATATTTTTTATTAGGGAATTTAGATATGACTCTTGCAACATCCTCCGCTGACACTGGACCAAAAACATACTTCTGGGATTATTCGTCCCCACAGTACAATGGGCAGATAAATTTCCATTAAAATGGGAATGTAGTTTATCGTAACTAAAGAGATTAAGTTTGGAGAAAAAACAGTTCAAAGGTGTACTTTTGTGAAATGGAATATCCTCTATAAGAATGCCAAGTGCACAAATAATTGTGATCCCTTAGACCAGTTACTGTCCTATACGTTTAAAATTTCAATTAATAAAAATAACCCTGTTGAGGAGTTTTTTTTACTCAAAAAATCTGTTAAACTATTTATATAAATAGAGTTCGACGCATCCTGTAGGGAATTGTTAGCAGGAAACTGCGCTAGATGGGGTCAGAACATTGATCCTGTCTGTCTGCGTTTGTGTGTATGTGTTATTCAGCTCGAGCTGCAGTTCGCTCCAATCCTGCTGTACGGTTCCTGCTGCCGCATGCTAAAGTTGTTCTTGATGCGGTATAATGCACTGTTGCCATTTACTGCAATACATACAATCAGCGATGCTTGATATATAAATATTGTACAATAAAGGACGGTAAGAAGATAGAAATTGTAAAAAAATAAATAAATTTAAATTGTTGAAATATTGATTTCTATAATTTAAAGAATATCTAGCCTTAACTTCACGATATTTTACCTAAAAACATGCCTTTCAACGATCTGACCGTCAAAAAAAGCAATTCCGTTATCAACAGTAAAGGAAACGAAGTCAGGCTCTAATCAATCGGGCAGTGTCCAATCAAAGTAAAGCAGTTTCACCCTGTATAGTATAATTTAACTTCCCCTTCCTGCAAAATGCGAAAACCGGGATAAACCCAAACTGAAACCACCATACATATACACCGGTAGGTGAACGACCTGCAGCGACCCAGACCGACGCTTGCGATGCCCTCCATCGGCGTCCATTCCAACCCCAATGATTGAGGACAACGTCGGTCGACGCTATTTTATCCTGCCTGAACCCCTACTGTACTGCTTTATGCTTATGTGTGTGTGTGTGTTTTTTTTATTAATCTACTGATGTATTTCGTAGGGTGTGCAAGAACAGTCCTTACCTTTAAAGGCATGGTTTAGGAATTTGTAAAGCAAAACGGACCCCGACACACAAAAGTAATTACAATAAACTGTTGCCCTCGAGGCACGAAGAACCCTCCATATTACACATACATATACACTTGAAGGAAGCATGTATCACTCGACCCCGACTGATATATGAAAATTTGATCACATATACATACAGACACGCAGACAGACAGACTTCCATCTGGAAATGGTCTTAGCTTCACTAGTCCAATGCAGCTTTATTTTGACAATTGTTAAAATTCCAACTTCTAGATACTAACAATTTTCACGATTAAGATGTGTTCATGTTAGAAATTATCAAAATATTTTATAAATAAAAAAGTTAATTACTATAATTTTTTGGTTTTTCTTGTAAATTTTCACAAAAATTACACATTTTAAAACTTTTATATTTTCATTTAGAAAATATAAGATCTTTCGAGTATTTTGCTTTAGTGTTCTCAAAAATTGTCCTCGTCGCCAATTTATCAAAACAACAAAATAAACCATAATGTATCTATGTAATACATACGGCAACAATGTATTTGATTTTACTACAATTACACTAGGGTAGTTTTTCAGGCATTTCAGGGGTGAGTTTTTTTATCATCTGCAACAGCACAAAACATACAAACACACACACACAGAGAGAGAATTATTTGAAAGAGATAAAATATATTTATGCAGCCACAGCAGCCGAGGGAGATATAGCATGGGGAGTGAGCTTTGCAAACGGACAACCAGGAGGGTTGAATTTATTATTTGTCGACATGGCAACGTGGCGCGACGGCGGCGGCAGTTGCGGCGCCGGGTATCCAGCACATCGAACTATTGCTGGCTGCCGGGGTAACTGCACTATGTGTTTTGTAACGTCTGGACTACAGGGTGAGGCTTATGTAAATCACATTTCCTTGTCTAAACGTTTAGTCAATTGCGTCTAGATCAATATAATAGCAATGAATCTTTAAAAATATATTTAATGTCATTTTCACAGCTTTTACAGGATCTTCAAATAATAAGTGCAGTGACAATCTGAAGTAAAATATTTTGAAGATTCCAGTACTTCCGGCTATACCGGAAGTAGGCCTTAGCTTCCTTATTTTAAATACGACTTTATATAAATTATATTTTTTTTATTCTACTTGTAATTCTAAAGATTGTTCATGTATAATATGTTATATGTGAGGCAGTTTTCGAAATATTTGTAATTTTATGTCAAAAATTACGTTTACAGATTAAAGAATAATTATAATTTTTGATTATATGTAAAAAAATAAGGGCAAGTTTATTTATTCTATTCCAAAATTTACAGTTTTCAAAATATTGACAATTTTACATTATTCTATTACAATAATAGCATAAGGCTTTGAAATTTAATTGGTTTTAGTTGGCATTTTCCCGTTGGGACACCCCGTATATAATACAATGCGTTATTTATTTATTCACAAACATTTGTGTTTATTTATGTAATCTACAAACTCCAATTGATTGTTATCGGTCCATAATTAGGGTAACGGGATCTGCCAATTTCCCACCTTGAACATCGCGATGTTATAGATTTATACCGAGACTATAAACAGTGTGTCAATTTTTCATTTCCATTTCTTTCTTTTCTTTTGTTTTATTTTCTTTTCTTTTCTTCTCTTTCTTTTCTTTGCTTATCTTATCCTATCTTTTCTTTCTTTTCTTTTCTCTTTTTTGCTTCTTGTCCGACCATCGTTTGTGAACTGTGTTTCACCGGGCATATTGCCTGTTCACACTAGATGTCGCCAAAAACAAATGATTAATTAGTTATAAGTTATAAGGGTCTTATAGGAGGAAATAAACAAGGAAACCCCCGCACTAGTCATGTGACTTCAGTGGGTACTCCCTTTTTATTTATTCCAGGGAAAATCTCTATGTTTTATTGAATTTTATTGATGCAACATTATATTTATATTTTATTATAAATCTTCAATTGAAAACACTTTCCATAATAATCACCTGTCAAACTTTATGTCACGAATCAATCACGTAAACAATGAAAATATTCATATACATCACAAATTCTAACAAAATTCCAGTTGATAATCATAAATTTAAACAAAATGGTGAATCAGAACTTTAACTTCGAGAATTCAAAGCATTCCTATAACACACGAAGACGATCACGAGATATTAATGAGGAGGTAAATTGGTTACAACCGAAAAGCAAATGCACTAGAAGAACTGATCATACTCAGAAGCTTCCAGATGAAATTCTGCTGATAATATTCGCGTACTTTAACGAATATCAAATATATACTGTCCTACGCTGCGTGTGTAAGCGTTGGTATGTCTTATCTAGTACTCCGACCCTTTGGAGAAGTATTTTAGTTACTAATAAAGTCCCAACTGACGTTTTGTGCAACTGGATTCAATGTTCTCCGCTGCTTAAAGAACTTACACTTTTAGATCGCAACGACATGAATATCGTGACGAAAAATGTATCAAAACACTGTAGAAATCTAGAAAGTATCGTTGTAAAGAATTGTTGGGGTAGTACCAAGTCCAATACCATCAACAGCAGATATTTATGTCGTTTACTGAAGAACTGCAAGTACCTTAATCGATTTCACTTTTCCGGAACAAAAATCCAATCGCAAAAGTTCTTTAAACTACTACCGATTCGTAAGAAAGCTGGGACATTTATGCGATGCACATATTCAGGCCCGATTAATGAAATGCAGATCAAAGCTCTGGTTGAATCTATCTTGACCCATCGCAGCGGATTCACATCGACTCTAATCGCAGGTGGGCGGAAGCAGTTACGGTTAACACCGGAAATGAGGAATTCGCAAATGCAGTTTGCCGCTTTGGCTGCGAAGAGGTTCTTGGAGAATATTTTGGGTAGTGCTGGGCATGAGCAGGACCTGAATTAAATCGAATGCGGTTATAATGTGTTTTATGAATAGTTGTGTAGTCTAAACAAGTATCTGTTGTAATAAAATGTTATTTCACTCGCTACCTTGGGATTTATTTGAATAAGATTTAACTATAGATATCAATTAAGTTTTTGCAAAGTTTTTTCCGACAAAAAGGTAGGATTGACAAACCTTTCTACATTCAAAAATAATATCTCACTAGCATAATTCTGTTTTCGATTATATAAATGTTTGAATTCGATGCAGTATGTTGTATTAAAGTCACTGATGATGAGACTATAAGTCTCAAAACATGTATGACTGTTAAATTGTTCTGATTTGAGCATACATATATAATTTTTGTGTAGTAGACGACGTTTAATTTCCCAAATCTTGTATTTTTGTTTAGAAAATATACGTTTTTCCTTTTTGTTTTCAAAAATCGGTTGATTCACAAAAATATGATTTTCTTAAAAATTATCCTCATTGCCATCCCGGAAACGTGCGCATTTAGAAAAAAAGCGATTTCCGAAAATGCCAACATTGCAAAATCTTATGTAAGCCGTGAGTACTTTCATAAAAAAATTATTTTTCAAAGTTCGCAGGCGATCAAAGCGAGAGACTATTTTTGAGCCTTATGATAATAGACTATAAGTAAGAAAAGTCTGTTAAAACTATTATGAAAGATATGGCATCGGTTTAAGGGGAACCTTGCCCTCCGCTCTAACCATTTTTAAAATTCTGCAGAACTCCGTGTGAAGAAATTTACAGGCGAAGAAATATTGAAGAATGGAGTTTTCCCCACTTTACCGCCTATTTAATAGATCACCCTTAATTTAAATGTTTATAAAATTACACAATTCAAACTTTTGACAAATGCATGACATAAATAATGAACGTGCATACAAAACACACAAATTCAAAGAAAATTCCAGTCACAAATCACAATAATGGATAAAGCTTCTATTTCTGAGATTGCTAAACCCTCTTACAACACCCGAAGACGATCAAGAGATGCTGACGCAGACCTAATTTCGTTAGAACCGAAAATTAAATACAGTAGAGGTATTGATCACACAAAGAAGCTTCCAGATGAAAAACTACTACACATTTTTTCTTATTTTAACAAATTGGAAATGTACAGTGTACTACGCTCTGTATGTATGAGGTGGTGTGTTCTTTTATCGAGTACTCCGACATATTTGCGAAGCCTCTCAGTCACGAAAAAAATCCCAACTAACATTTTATGCGATTGGCTTCAACGTTCTCCACATCTTAAAGAACTTACGCTATCAGATCGTAACGATGTAAATATTGTCACTGCAAGACTCTCAAAACATTGTAGAAAACTGGAAAGCATCATTGTAAATAATTGTTCGGGTAGTACCAAATCCAGCATAATTCACAGCAACATTTTGTGTCGTTTGGTAAGAAACTGTAAGTGTCTTAATCGATTTAACTTTTCTGGTACGAAAATCCAATCACGAAAATTCTTCAAATTGTTACCGATACGGAAGAAAGGTGGAAGATTTTTGCGGTGCACATATTCTGGTCCAATTAACGAAATGCAAATAAAAGCTTTGGTTGAGTCTATCTTGACTCACCGCAGCGGATTTAGTTCAACTCTAATCGCGGGTACGCGAAACAAATTAAGGTTAACGCCGGGAATTAATAATTCGCAGAATCAATTTGCAGCCTTAGCTGCAAGAAGGCTATGGGAAAGTATTACAAGTAATGAAAATATTCACGCTCAAGTAGATCCGATACAGTGATACAATGTAATTCAAAAATAGTTGTATAGTCTAAACCAATATTGTAATAAAATACAATTTCACTCGCTATTTTGTGTTTTATTATAAACAAATTAAAAATATTTCCCAGAAAGAAAGAGTAGTTGCCTATTTGCTTCCCCTTGAGGACGCCCATGCATAAGAGTCTATGCTAACTACGGCTAGACCTTATAATAACATCACAGCATAAAATAAAAACAGCATTCCGAGTCTCAGGTTGCGAGTGGTCATGCGCATCTTGTCGCGCAATGGCGGCGTCATACGTCACAGTTTGAAATTATTTTTATTTCGAAGTGCCGACTCGGAATGCTGTTTTTAATGCTGTGATAACATGTCGAACCAGTGACAAATAAACGTCAAAAAACAAACACAGAAAGAATGAGTGTGTTCAGGTACAAACCATCACAATCTCAACCAAAATTCCAGTCGAAAACCACAAAATGTATCAAAATGGTAAACACAATGTCTAACTCGGAAAGTGCAATACCACCCTACAACACACGAAGAAAATCACGAGATTATAACGAAGATTTAGTTCGGTTAGAACCTAAAAGTAAATGCAGTAGAACAATTGATCATACACAGAAGATCCCGGACGAAATTCTTGTTAAAATATTCAAATACTTTACCGAATATCAAATATATACTGTCCTACGCTGCGTGTGTAAACGCTGGTATGTCTTATCTAGTACTCCGACCCTTTGGAGAAGTCTTTCGGTAACTTATAGAGTTCCAACCGATCTTTTATGTGATTGGCTTCAACGTTCGCCACTCCTTAAGGAACTGAAGCTTTCAAATCGTAACGATATAAATATTGTCACTAATAAAGTCTCAAAACACTGTAGAAATTTGGAAAGTATCATTGTAAGGAACTGTTGGGCTAGCACCAAATCCAACACAATCAACAGCATCTATTTATGTCGCTTAATAAGGAATTGTAAATATCTTACCCGATTTTACTTTTACGGAACAAAAATACAATCGCAAAAGTTCTTTAAATTATTGCCAATCCGAAAAAAAGCTGGGAGATGGATGCGTTGTACATATTCAGGTCCAATTAACGAAATGCAAGTGAAAGCCATGGTCAAATCGTGCTCGATTCATCGTCGGTGTAGCCCGTCGTTTATGTCGACTTTGATCACAGGTAGATGGATAATCGATAATTAGATAGGCTGAAATGAATAGGATACCAGTGCTGTAAATAAATAATTCTAAGCAGATATCATAATAAAATATAATTTCACTCACTAGCTTGAGTTTTATTAGAGACAAATCTATCTATCAACCTTCTCTGATAGCCCGAAGCTCAGTGGACTTGTTAAAACAGTCTATCAAATATCGGGTTAAACAATAATCTGATCTGGATTCCTGGCCCCCTGGCTTTGATGGGAATGAAATTGCCCATTCTCTGGTAAAAAAGGGAGCTGAAGGAGAATTTTGATAAATGATCCTTCAGAAATCTTGTTAGTAAGGTGCTCATCGGGGGCGGCATTCATTAGACTGCGAGGGTGGGTAGGAACTGTACCCACTTATCGGGGACATACCAAAATTGGCGTATGTATTGGGGATGGCATCATAGACATGCCCATGGACCACATCATACCAAAATTTTAATTTGACATAAACTTCGAAGTGCATATTGTGGACCGCGAAGTTCTTGATAAAGACTGCATACGGACGCTGAGAGGGATAACCTGGTTTACAGACGGGTCAAAAACCGAAAGTGGAAGTGGTGCAGGAATATACAGTGAGACAAGGAACACGTATCTAAGATTCTCACTGGGGAAAAACACATCCGTATTTCAAGCGGAAGTGTTTGCAATTCTGCTAAACAGATTGAGGACTTATACAAACAAGGGAATCAATATATGTTCAGATAGCCAGGCGGCCTTAAAAGCTCTGAGAAGCCCCAATATTACAACCAAACTGGTATGGGAATGCCAAACAGAACTTAGGGTTTTGGCGGACCACAACAGGGTTAATCTAGTGTGGGTCCCGGGGCACTCGGGAATAGAAGGCAACGAGAGAGCGGATTGGCTGGCTAGACAAGCCTCTGAAACCACATATACTGGCACGGAACCTGCGCTGGGCTTGTCTAAAAGAACGGCGAGGGATGTCCTCAAGTGCTGGGCCAAAAGCGAGCACCAGAGATATTGGGAATATATTCCTAAGCAGGAGTATGGAAAGAGGTTTATACCTGGTGCCGCAACAAAACGCAATGAAAAACTGCTATCATTAAGCAGGAGTCAGATGCGAATAACTATGGGACTCCTTACTGGGCATTGCGCTCTGAGAGACCACCTAAATAAGATGGGGCTGTACAATGGGGACCTGCAATGCAGATTGTGTAATAGGGCAGTTGAAACAGCTTACCATGTAATATGTGAGTGTGTAGTTCTACAACGAAGACGACACGCTATTTTTGGGCATTCGCTGATTGCGCCAGCAGATATTGACACCCAACACATAACTGAACTCCACAAGTTAGTTACAGGGCTGCTGGATTGGGTGGCATAATATACGGGGATTTTTCACAATAAGCCCATGCGAGGCTACAGTGAAACCGGGGACTTAAGTCGCACGGAACCTTTCAAAAAAAAAAAAAAAAAGGTGCTCATAGTCTATTCGTAATCATAGGACCCCAAAATCTCGAAAACCTGAGGATTCTTTGACTATTTTCTCGAAGGAAAGATGCCAAGCTGATGAACCTTTATTGATTGATCAACTAAAAGCTTTCATATGATATTTTAAACACCGTTTTAGTTTTATTACTTTTAAAACTTTTAACAGACGTCCAGTTAAAATTATTTACGATATTTTTTAATTTTATTTTATTCTTAGTCCAATTTTTTAGAATTCGATATCATAATTTGGTTTGGCAACAACGTTAAGGTTCTATTTTTTCCCTGCTTGCCAAGTCCTCGTATCTACATGATGAAATGGATATCGGGAAAAGTACTAGCAGCAGCAGGAAGAGAAACACGAGGTGAACAAACGAACAACTTGAATAATGTATTGGAAAATCCCTCATATATCATTAATCATCATGACATTGTTTCCCCTATTTTAATAATACTTCGGGAGCGATAAGGCAGAGGCAGAAGTGTCGAAAACATAAATTAAACGAAATAAATCATAGTGCCTCTTCAAAGCATTGCGGGAAAAGTTATACAAGCTTCGTGATATTATCCACGTTTTTTGATAAAACTATAAATGTTATCTAACCAAAACACAAACAAAAAAAAAACTGGTGCAAATCAGGCTCTGCATAAGGCAACATTACATTTTGCATTAGATCTCTATAGACAAATCGATCCATGGTGTCATTAATGAAGTTTAAAGGAACCACCCCATTCCATGAGAAACAACCCCATGGAAAACACTGCTTTTACCTGTGGGTGTAACGTATTTTGGGATGAAACCTTGGATTGATTGGCCGTCTTATATGCTTCACTCTATCAGACTTGAAAATTTTATAACGCGTTTCATCGCTAAATAACACTTTTTCCCAATCGTCTACTGTCCAATTTAAATGTCAACGTGCAAATTCAAGCCTCCATTTCTTGCCGAAATAAGCGGCTTTTTAGCCGGGCGTCTACTAAATAACTTTGCGTCTACCAACCTTCTTTGAACTGTCCGTGGACTATCCTCTATTTCGGGAATTTCAGCAATTATTCTAGGTGCAGACATCCAAGGATCGTTTTTGGAAATTCTTTTAAGGCGTCTGTCTGTCCTAGTTGTTGTTTTTCTCGAGCTTACCGATTTCGGTATATTCTCTAAATGTCCCCTTTCATTGTAACTTCAAATTATTTTGGATACGCTGTGTCTGGGTAAAAACAAACCGTCTTGCAATTGGGCTTGTATTGTACCTTACAAGTGTGCAATCACTACTCTCTGTTTTAATTCTTTCGAAATTGGAATACCTCTTGGCATGATTAATCCAGCACAGAAATATTAATTAAACATAAAATAAACTCAGCAAAAATATTTTAACCTTTACTGTCACTAAAACCTTTCTTTTTTAGGCAAATACTAAAATGCTAGAGTCTCAACCAAAATAAGACACACTCTACATTGAAAAATGGGTAAAAATTAGCCTAAACTGAAAAAACTTAATTTATGTTAAAATTTCCTAATCTGTGGTATCTAAAACGGCAGTTTTTTGTTTAAATTATTTATGTTTGTGAACTTCTCCGTCCGCCACTTATAAATGAGGCATTTAAAAAAAATCAGCCGCGCTTTAGACTCACTTTTACTCACACAGTACATTTCAGTATGAAGAGCTGTTTGTGTCTCAAGAGCACCAGCTTATTTTTGGAGTCAAAAATTGCTTATTTTCCCATTTAGTTCAATAAATATGAATTTTTGACCGTCTTTTTATAGCTTTCGCCTTATGAGTATCAATTTTATCTCGAGTATTAATAGAGCAAAACTCTGAAAATGACATTAAATTTCTATATTTTATATATATTTTGGATTTTACAAATCAAATTCTCTCTTCTTCGTCTTTTCGATGTCAAAACCTATTGACAAAAAGAATATCCCGTCAATTGTCCATTTAGTTTAGTAAATATGCATTTTTTGACCCTTTTTATACCCCTTGACTACGCCCTATGAGTCCCAAAATCTAATCAGTTGCTCGCCATATCCAATAGTATTTTCGTACCAAATTTGGTTAAGTTGTTTTTTAGTTATCGTGTATACAGACCGACAGAGATTTTTAAAAAAACACTTTTTTACATCTAAAATAACCCAAAACACGGATTTCCGGTGACTATTTTTTTCGTACCATTTTTAGCGAATCAGAACGTCGCATTTGAAAAGTCAGTTTGTATATTTCCAGCTGTCCTATCAAATAATAATAGTCTGGAGATCATTTCCATTGTCTTTTATAGTAGTTTTATTGTGTACACTAAATCTACTTTTACAAATGGTTAAAAATATTTAATAAATAAATTGTAAAAGTAGATTTGCTTCTTTCGGGAGACTTCATGTCATCTCTGATAATAAGTTTTCTTTTAGTCTTCATGTAGAGCTTTTATCATTGTCCTGTATTAGGACGTTGGGATTTATATATAGGATTTGCAGATCCTTTAGAGATCACAACACCTTAAAATTGTTGGAACGGTTTGGGGAGCTCGAAGGGGTTTATTCTCAATCAAATTTATATACAAATTTTTGCCTTTACTTAATTTCTAAAATTAATTATTTGATGCCAACGTTTTCAAGTCGTCATCGGCCGACATTTGGTGCACAAAGTCTTGTATGTTTCATGTGTCGGAATTTTAACAGAATCTCTACTATTTGCGATATTCATGCAACACTTTTTGTTTTGTTTTTTATTGTTATGATTATTATTATTTCTATTCGATATTGTTGGCATTTGTACTGTTTTAATTTTTTTTATATTTTCTTTACTCATTTTTTAAATAAAAATGTTATGATCTTATTATTATATATTTTATGAATGTTGACTTTGGTTTTTTTGTTTCCATACTATATTTTTTTAAATCATGAAAACCACAAAAGATGGTAGGATATTTGTACAAAAAAAAAGGGTTCGTATACTGCCATATACCATATGTTCTCACACAACACCAAAAAAGGTACAATGCCCTTTAAGCCTTTATAACAAGGTACTACTTTTTTCAATTTAATGTGTTTTTAGCAACAAAAAAAAACTTTCAAATAATAATCATATCCTGCCAGGCGGAAGAGAAAAGGGATTGTGTTACGGGTTTAACAAAAAGGATTAGTACCGTACTCTCTTATTATGTTTTTTTTTAAATAAAAGTGGTACTTAAAAGGAGTGCATTATTTCGTGTGTCAGTTTTATGTATCAGGCAGATGGTTTATGGAACTAGAGATTCAACAGAATTGAATTTGCGATATATTTTATCTACAGGGTGTCCCACCCAAGGGTTTCGATCGAGTGTGGGAAGTGTCAAAATTAAAAAATTCTTAGATGGCAACCCCTGACACCATGACAAGTGTCATATTTATTTGCTTTCTAAAGCCATCATGGTCATCTAAAATCAAATTAAAAATATAAAAAATTAGGAGTTACCATTTTGTATTTTGACACTTTTTTCAATTTGGTTTTATATCTTTTTTTTTTTAATTTATGGGAAAATGAAATAAAACCCATTGATTTTACTTTGAATACAAATACATATTTTATTTATTACTCATATTTTTTATCAATTTATATTATAATAGTGAATATAATAATAATATAATTTTTTTGGGCTACGTATTTAGTAGTATATAATAGTAATAATATAGGTATATAATTTTTATTATTATAAAATTTTTATATAATAATATATATTATTTATTTTTCAATATTAATATTAAATATCTTACTAATAATTTATTTATTTATTTTTGCGATATATTTTACTATGTAATAATATTGTAATTTTAAGAAATATATTTTTTATGGTTATTAAATATATAATATACTAAAATTATTATTTTTCTTACTCTAATAAAATAATTAATATTAATTTTATGAAAGTTAAAAAATAGTTTCTTTTTATTATTATTATTTTTGAATATGAAAATGGAAAAATTGCGCCAATTTAGTGTCTACAATTTATTTAGTATTGTATGTCCGTAAATATCTACTATATTCTAATTTTTCATTGTTACCTTAGATTTTATTAGAGATTTATCATTATTTGAAATTTTTTATAGTAAAATAAATATAGAGTGTTAAATAAAATATTTAACATAACGGAAGTAATCTTTTTGAATAATGAAAACTTAAACGTTTGTTTTTCTAAATTAAAAAAATTATTTTTTATATTTATTTTATGTAAAATCAACCAAAGCTAAGAAAATATCCCGAATGTAAGCTAGAAAATTAAATATTAAGTAAAATATCTATAGAAACTTTAGTTATAATATAATTTAAAAATATTAATAATATCTACTTAATATTCGCTGGAAAATCTTCTAATTGTAAATTTCAAAATATGAAAATTTTGTTATACAAGCCTTTTAAAATAAGACAAAACAAAACTACTTTCATATTATATTACAATTTCGGAGACTACCTAGACACTATTTGATTTAGGTATTTTTAAACTCAAGAAATGTTAATATCAAATTCAAATAGAATTGTCATTGTGAAACTTTTATTTAGTATTGTGCTCATACTGTACTACTCATTTTATTTTTTTCCATGTTTCAAAAAAAAAATATCTATATATTTTTTAAACATTACATAATAATAAAAAAATATTCGATGCGTCGTTTATAGATTTTTATTTTTTATAAATAATTGATAAGAAAGCACATAAAAACAATTTTACATCTAACATACTTGATTGAGTAATAATATAATTTATTAGAATTATCCACGTATACAAGGGGCAAATCAACGAAAATATCGTAAAAAAAAATTTTTTATGTCACCAAATATCTATCTATATGAATAAGAAATATTTAATGGCTTCATCCAGTTTTTCTAAATTTAAAATTACACCTTTTAATTCCAGAACCCTTGATCCGCATGAAAATTACGTTAAATGATTGTTCACTGAAAGATAATAATTTTAAATAATTATTTTTCCAGTATACGGGATTACACAAAAGTCACACATATATTTTATACTTTTTTATACAATTTCTTGCTTGTGCCATATAACTCAAAAATATATTTAAATATTACGAGAACACATTACAGTGGATACAATTGTTTTTATTATAATTTTATATATTCTAATAATATTTATTAGAATTTTTAATTAAATTAAATTAAAATCGCAAAATCGATAGTAAAAAATAGATATTATTGATTCTTATAATCGATTTTTTTATTTATTAACGAGAAACATCTATATATTATTATAATAATTTTAGGAGCGCTTACTAGTTTTTTTTAAATACTAATCAAAAATATATTTTATATATTTTGCAAAAATATATCGGTACGATTACACAATATAGTATTAATTAATATACAAAAGATATTATTATTATTTTTTATAATAAAGTCCAATTATTATTTAATATACTTCACTTTAATATTAGTATACAATTTTAAATCATTCTAATGTTCAAGAATAAAGAATTGTAATACTAACTTTCATTATGCTTACTTCGCACTAATATCTCTGTTACGTATGACAAACATAACCATTTGAATTATAGAAAACACTTGTTATTAGTATCTATTGCAGTGTGATATAGTATTAAATATATTTAATAATAAATAAAAATAGTATATGTATTATTTTTTGGACTAAAAGATTATCCTGACGCATCCAAAAAAAATATTGCACATTTTATTATTATTCTAACAACGATATTTTGGCATTTCATCAAAAAAAAAACAAAATTATAATCGGCAAACAATTAATTAAATTATTAAACGGCTTATATACATGATATTATTATATACAGGGTGTTGTGGATGGGGTTGAATGAATTAATTATGAGATGCACTATACAGGATGTCACATTTGGTCTTATATTTACTTTGAAAATCCGGAGAAATGCAGCCAGAATTATGGTCGTGATTGAGTTAGCTTTTAAAATTTTTTTAACTTAACTGGAAAGAAAACTATATATATTTATATCAAATTCGCTTGTGTCGAAGAGCAACCCGTTTAAATCTTGTAAATCTATTATAAAACGTTGTTCCTCAAATGCCGCCTTAAAAGATATAGTCATATTTGCCCGAAGAGTATTATATATACAAGCTTCTTTTTAGAACTGCATTTAATAATATTTACAATAAAACTAAAACCCGATGGAAAATCATAAAAGCTCATATTATTGTTTGATGAAAAGGAGAAAAAGAAACAAAGAAAATTTTAATTAAGTCGCATCTTGTATAGCAGACTCTATTAAGAATCCATTAGAAATTCTCCCTATATATTTTTTTTTTTTTGCTTAAAACACCCTGTATGAAGGAAAATGTACAGTTGAACTATGGAAAACAAAAATAAATAATATATATTTTCTTATATTAAATTAATTTTTAAAATATCGGAACATAACAATAACATTTTAATTATTATTTGATTATTTATATTAATCGTTTGTATAATACAGGGTATGCGATGCATAAATAGATGTTTTAATTGAGATTAATAAATTTGAAGTTTCTACATTACTGAAGATAAAACGAAATTTCCTAGTTTTTTCTTGCAATAAAATTTGTTATTATTTTTTAACAATTTTATCAGTCTTTTACATCACAGTTAATAAAATGTAAAGCTTTGATATGAGATTAAAATAACAATATGTTTAAAACTAATCACTTCATTATTTTCGTTGATTAAATGATTTTCTAAGAAATTAAAGAATTTCAAGAATTATAAGATATTTTGACACAGTTAATTTGCACATACCCTGTATGAATACATACGAATAACTGTAACATTAAAATATAGGTAAATGTAAGTAAACTATACTACAGAAAACAATTTAATATTATAACAATAAATAATTAAAAATATTAAACAAATTCGTAAAATTTAAATTTGAATAAATTGATTTTGCTATGGAAAGTAAGTATTGTTCGTACGATTTATTTTTATTAATTTTGATAACAGGAAGAATACAAAATTTCGATACTTTATTGCTTTTGTTTACATTGTTTCTGTTTATAAGTTGTTAGAAAAAATACTAACATTCTATTTTGTTACAGATAAGAGAAAATATTATTTTGCATTTTTTACAAAAGTTGCTTCTATTCTCGACCACTTTTTACATAAATAATTATAAATAATAACCCCACCCGTAATTCGAACTAATTCCTAAAAGTTTGCTATGAAAGCTTTCCCATATATTTCTGTATTCGATAGACGTCAAAATATAGGTATAGGTATAGGTTTCATATGAAACATGTTTCAATTTGACAATCCAGATCGTTAAAAGCACATTTTTCGTCTTGCCTGTAACAGTCAATGAGTTAGCAGTCATCAATATTTTTCTATAAAAAAACGAAATCTGAAACAATCATGAATCTGGATATTTCTGCTAAATTTCAATAGGAATTGTAATCCACTTAATATTGAGGGAACCAATGATATTATTATTGGAGCCCTTTGATTAGGAGTTTCTGAGATATATTTGTAAAGATAATTTGAATTGTTCAGAATATTTTTATTTTTTACATAGTATTAGAACAGTTAAATTATTATAATAAATATATTATACTTTATATACTATTAGGCCAGTATACTTTCATTATTAGTATTTCATGCTTTATTTACAAATTTAAAAATATTTTAAATATATTATAATTACAATATGACAGTTTTAATGAATCGCATGATGATTGTAAAGTTATAAATGCTTCGTTCATATTGAAAATCGTACGTAAATTGTTTTATTTAATTAATTAAAAGATTTATTATGCGTATGATTTAATTTGATGATGTCGAAAGATGATGCATGAGAATGATGTTTATTATAATACTTATTATAGGTTAAATTAAGTTTGTTTTTGCGGGAAGACTTTTATTAATATTTTTATTTTAGCATTATATTATTTAAGACTAATTGGTTGCGATGATAGCACCATGATTTTTTCCAATGTTTCTGCTTTTTTGTCTATTCTGTTGTTTTAAATAAAGTCAACCCTTTTACCTGTCTCTGTCAGTAGAAACACACGATGCTTTTCAGTTTAATCAAAATGTTTTCTATTTCGTCTGTTTACAAAATTGTAGTATAATACATACTTATACATGTTTTTGTCATCATCTCTTAGTTTTGAGGATAATTTAATGAATTTATTATTTTTCTTTTGATAATATTTGTTACTTAGTTTTCTGTAAATGTTGTAAAATCTTCCTTAGATTGGGGTTAAAAACAATCAGCATCCGGTTTTTGCGTTATTAAAACAAAACAGTGTGTTTAGTAAAATTATTATTTAATTTTTCAATACAATTAAAGAAAAAAAAACATTTTTTTTAATCATCCTAAGACTAGGGGACAATATCAATGCTACTACCTATTATAGTACTATTTTCTTGAGGTATGTAATTCAAAATCGCAATTTAAATGAAAAGCATCGTAATTTTAATAGTATATAAATTCTTTCCCAATTGATAGATACTCTAAAAAGCTCTATTTTTATAATTTTATTTCCTATATAATATATATATGCACCATTTTTATTTATTCATTTCTATAATTATTATATTTTAAATATATTTGAAGATTACCAATATGAATATAGATTATAACAAATATTCTTTTAAATTTTAAATATAAGTATATTTTATATTGAGCATATATTTTGCATTTATTAGGTTTTATCAATTTCTATTTTTCATAAAGTTTTTATTTTTAAATATTTTAGACTACGATAGAAACGAAACTAGTTAGGTATTTAAATTATTTTTTTTAATTAGAAGAAACATATGTGTTATTTACAAAACGATCTTTTAATCTTGCAGAAAGTGACCCATAGTTTATATGAATGTTTTTTTCCGAATGGGTCATCACTTCTAATTATTAGTAGTACATTTTTAATTTGTTTCTTGATGATTTACCTTTGCATACAAAATAAATATACAGAGTGAATCATCTGATTATTTCGTAATGTACCTAATTTTGTTTGCGCTATGAATCACCATAAATGATCAATTATTGTTTTAAAGATATGTATATTTTATTAAGTAGTTTAAATTTACTTAAAACGTTTCGAATCAAATCAAAATATTTTTATTGTTCCAAAATAGCTGATTTTATTTTAGGTTTACCAACACACTGTACTTACAAACAATATAGGGTGTCCCAGAAGTTCGTACCTGAAACCTGGGACTAAAAAACACCATAAATACACTTTTTCAGCCATTATAACTGAACTGGATCTGAACTCCGGTACAGGGGGGCAATTTTTTTATCATGTTAAGTACATATTAGTAATTGCAATAACTATTTTTAAAAATAAATAATTGCATACTGTACCACAGGGTGTTTTCTAAATCGCATAATAACCACGATAACTATCTCCTATCGAAATTATAGAATCCTTTTGTCCTAATATCATTATTATTAACAGTTAAAAAAAATAAACCTAAAGGAAAAAAATAAAAACAAAAATAATTTTCTGGAAAACACTATATTTTTCATATAAGGTATTATAAATTTTTTATTATTTATTTTCAAATATATATTTATTATCAAAAAAAAAACATACAAAACAAAATAATTAAGTCAGTCCATACGTAATTCGTATTTTCAGAATAATTATAATTATTTCAAATTAAAAATAATATTCACGAGGTATTATTATCAATAATTTATATTAAAAAATAATATTAACGAAAGTAATAATAAAATATATTATTTAAAAATAATAAAAATCATTGTCAAACACACAAAAAGAGAAATATGATTAGGTAGGTATATTGTTTGTTTTAAATACAAAATATGTTATATTTAAATTTTAAAATAACATTTTCGTTTTAAATAACTCCCTAGTAATATAAATATAAAGTAAAAAAATAAACTAATAATTATATTATAAAAAAATTTTAACAACATAAAAAATATTTTAATATTCATAAAAAAATATTTACACAAATAATAATAATAATGATGATAAAGAAAAAAATGAATTCTTTTAATAAGTAATAACATATTATCTTCCCTAAATCAATTATTAAAATATTTATTTATAATATATTAAAAAATAAACAACCTATCGTATATATATTATAACACCTAATATTAAAAATAATATTAATCAAAAATATAATACTAAAAATATAAAATATTAATTATACCTAGGAAAACAGAAAAAATAATACTATTCAAATTGAGAACTTAATTTTGTTGACAAAATGATTATCAAAAATGTATTAAAAAAAAGAAAAATAATACTAGAAAGCATATATTTACGTATATTTCAAAAACTATCCTGTAGAGAGTTTACTTTAAATTGGAATATGCAGAAGGTGGTGGTAATTTTACTGTTTGTATATTTCTAGAAGCATGTAGAAATTTTTTATTGTCAATTTTTGGAAATTAAAATATTTCTTGATTGCTTATGATTTGCAGGTCTATCATGTATGAAAGTAAAACTTAATATGAGATAGTTGTAAATGATTTAATAAAATAAACCAGAATTATATCGATTTTTTAATTTCATACTGTTTATGTACGTATAAACAATTAGTAACAAGCATTGCATCTGTTTACAAAAGGATCCTGAATTATATTTAATGTAAAATGAAGTTGTTGCGCAACTCATTTTGAGTATATTTGCTCTATGATGTAATGTAAGTACAGAGTGTCCAAAGTTACTATACGTCCTTATGTAAAAAATCGATTATTTGAAAAAATTAATATTATTTTTCTGTATCGAAATATTTGTCTTTAAATTTTATTAAATCTTATAATAAATATATTTATTATTATTCGACATGTACTCATAATATTATAATTATTATTTTTAACACTAAATATATTAATTTTGTTTAAATAAATAATATTACTTGTGTTTTTATTTTTAATTATTTAAATAGAATATTATTATTAATAAATATATATCTTACTATAATAATTACTAAATTTAAATATAATTATGATTTATTAATATATTAAATGGTATCAGACTTTTATTCAAAATTTTTGGGGAGGGGCTACTATATTTAAATTTATTACTATTAGTATATTTTATTATTATTTTGTTAAAAATAAAATAAAAATGTTTTGCAGAAAGTAGAGGAGAGATTTTGTTTGAAAATTAACTGATATTAATTTATTTGTATTATCCTATACTTATAAAAATTAGGAAAATAAACATGTATGTTTTTAAAAAAGTTGTGTGTTATTTTTTCATTATTTTTTAATTATTATCCGAAAGTATTTATACGCCTAATAAATTAACCAGTAGCATAGCTTCGTATGTATTAAATTTTATTGCTTCCGTTAACAAATATAGAAATATTATTTTTTTGGTATCGCAATTGTTTAAATTTTATGTAAAAAATAATTATGTATTATTAGTATTAATAAAATATACTTAGATTGTTTTATATTATTTTGCTTATTTTATTTCGTTTTTTTTTTTATTTTTTGATACTTTAATAATACTTTTATGAGTCTATAAAAGTACAGGGCGTGTCATGAGTAAATGCTAATCTCTAATTTCAACGACTTTATGCTTTAAAAGGTTCATCCAGTATATTTATTGAATTTAAGATTTACTCTGAAAAAATATTTGTATTGAAAACTTTGTGCAGTGTATAAGAAATATTTAAAGTATTATTCTAAAAAACATGTAAAAATTATAATGTCCCATTTAAAAAAATAAAATAAAAATGTATACTTATTGTTAAATTAAAAAGTCAAGAAATTACTCAAACATAAAAAAGTAATAGTCCCCAAATTGTTAAAAAAAATTATATTACACACACATCTCCTAATAAAATAAAGTTATAAATTTAAAAATAGTCTCCAAAAATATTTTAAGAAAACTGCTATTAAAAAAATACATACTGTCCCTTTTAGTAGCCATGTTTATTGTTTAAAACGCCGAAACATTTTATATTCATGATGTCCTGTCCGATTAAAAAAATATTTGCTATACAAATACAATGAATATCGAATACCAAAAATAACACGACACACCCTGTATATCAATTATGATTAGCATAAAATTACGATGAGTATATAATTATTATTTTTATACAGAGTGGTCATATTTGTTTATTATATTATAATAAATATATTTTAATTTAGGTATATATTTATATACATAGTGGGACACAAGTATGATATTTATCTAAAAAAAAAAATTAAAAACAAAAAAACAAAGTGAATTATAATAATATATTTCATATAAAAAAAATAAAATGTATTCGAATAATATTAAAAATAATAATAATAATAACGAAAAAAATCCTATAAGTATTTATATTATATATTAACTATTATATAACGGAAAATATATCTTTTAAACTAACACTAAACTTAAAGAAGATGACAAACTGGCTTTATTAATGTTTTTTGCATTGTTCTTTTTATATGTTTGCTTTAAATTTTAAAATAGCTGCTCGCATTGTCCTTAATAAGAAAGTGTCACCGATATTACATCCTGTATACAAAATAGTTTTGAAATAAAATACTATCGAATAAGAGGCAAGATATTCTTGAACTGAATTTATACCTTCGCAGTACAACCTTTTAAATATATTTCTAAAATGATGTTTAAAATCTAAAGCGTCAATATTATGATTTATTAAGGACAGCGGGTATAAGCTACCGAACTTTATCATATGTATATTAAGTATAAAATAATAAACTGTCTATAAATAATAATTAGTAACGAAAAAATATTCAAATTAAAAAGTAAATTCTAAAATAAAAATTACAACCTTAAATGCAAAACTCAATATTCATCGCAGCTCAAAACTATGGCATATGGTAACTAAATTTTTCACGAAAATAACATTTTTTACTCATAGTTTTTGTGTCAATTTTCACACGACACAAACACTGTTCACCCTGCATTTGATAAGACCAACGTGAGTATTGAAAATAGTCATTTTGTGTACGTATTAAAACATTTTCATTAATTTTTTAGCAACATGGGTGTAAAAATGGAAAAAAAATCAGAACAGGGTGAATAGTCGTTCATGTGAATTGTTTATAAAACCGAAAAAAACTTTATACTTTTTACGCAATTCAAACAAATAATCAACTATTCGTCACTAGTTTCTTTGTTCTATATCATAAATTAATTTACCGATTTATAAATATATAGAAATATTTGTTTATATTAATAGTGTCTTTTTTGTTAATATCTAGGAATATATTTCAATAATAATAAAAAAATATTATTATAAAAAATCAATAGGGATAATACTAATATTTTAAAAAATAAATTGTCCAATAGTTATAAATGCTAAAAGGCAACTAAAATAAAATTAGATAAAAAACGAACGAGATTATTTCTTTAATAATAAATCAGAGATCAACATAATTATTATAAATATTTTTTTCGCAAAAATCGTGTTTATTGTGTAACTACATGGTATTTGTAACGCATTTGGACGTCTTGGTTAGTGTATCGAAAATTGAGCATAAAACTTTGAGTTTTTCTTTAAATTTTTATACATTTTGGTAATACTGATATACTAGTGTTTTTAAAATATCAAAAATTCTGACTAATACTGAAAGTTATAAAATTATTAACGATGCAACTTAAGTAAGCACATATTAAACATTATTGCCCCCCCTAAATAAAGCTAAAGATCATGTAATTGTTTTGGGAACTAGGGGAGAAATCCTAATATAATTTAATAAAATAATTGGCGGCTTGGGGGTAAAAGGGTTAAATGATGTTTTATTTATTTTTGATGGGGATTTTTATTTAGTGATTTTCCATTTCGATTAATATGTATAAAAAATTATTTATTTACAGCAATGATAGCTTAATTTTAATTTAAAAATGTATTGATTCTATTAAAAATAATTTTAAATATTCACCCTTTACGTTAAATAATGTAGAATAAATATAAATTTGTATTTAGTTTGTTAAGAACTTTATATTTTGTGACTGTTAAAACACCAGTATTACTTATATATTTAAAAAAGGACTCAAATAATAAAAATCACACAACAAACTTCCAAATATGCTACAAAACCCTCAATAATAATATTAATAATTACTCTAATTCGCGCATAATACACGTGCAGCGTCACGACATTATAAATTTACGTGGTTTTTAACAAAAATAAAGTGATATGATTAAGTTACTTATCAAATCAGCCGTACTGTCCGAATTAGACGTTTAGAGAGTAGATCCGGATCGCTTGAATGGCAGATACTTGACAGACGGGACAGACAGGATCACTACCCTCACACAGCCTATTTGCGCAATCCATACAGAAGAAATTGTGACCGCACGGTACGAGTGCGTGAGTCACTTTAGAGTCACCACATACCAGGCATTTCGTTGAAGATGTGGTGCAATTTGACAGCAATGAGTCTACGGGAGAGGTGCTGTTTGACGGTGAAGGTCTTGTTGGCCCTGAAAAACGCAATTTCGTTGAGTAAATTGTAAACTAGTACGAGGGCTAATTTAATGCTCACCTGTGATACTGGGAAACGTCCAAATATTCGACAACGCACTACCAGCTGACATGCTTCCGCTATCAAAGCTCGGGGACTCTCCTAAGCCTTCGTCACGATCCATATTAACCGCTACGTTGGTTGCGGCGTTCCAAATATTACACAAATCTCTGTTGCTACTTCCGCTTGCACTGGAACTTGAGCTGCTTGAACAGGAACTTGAGAATGCTCCCGAGCTACTGCTAGAAGCTGGAGTCATCGTAACGGGAAACACATGATCGTTTAAGGTTGGTTCAATATAGTTTAGGATTGAACTCAGTCCGGACTTGTAGAGAGATGCGATTAGATCGGTTTCGTCTAGGGGTGAGTTGGCTGATGTAAGCATGTTGCTCATAGACGCGTTTCCAGAGCCTCCATTACCAGTACGCATTGCGATGTGTGCTTCGATTTCACGACGTGCAGTTTCGACACTTTCTGGCAGACCTAGGGAAGGAAATTAGTTGTTAATAATTGCAGTAAAAATACAAATGGCTATGGGACTTACCAGTTACTTCAAAAACAGGCTCTTTATCGCGACTGGGGGTAACAATGTACGTGTGTGTTTGGTGTTGAATCCGCTTAATTGTAGCTCCCTTAGGTCCAACGACAAGCCCCACAACGCGATAGGGAACACGTACTTGAATGGTAATGTGGCCGGGTATATTTGCTGGAGGACCGGGTGGAGTGCTTGTACCGCTCGCCAAACCAGCTAGGTTGTTTTTTCGAGATGCTCTGTAACCAAAAAAAATTATTTTTATATTTTTGAAACAGCTTGTTTAAGAAATAGATATAGTGACCGAGTTTCATCGGATGAGAACTCACCGTATTTGCGAAAAATGTTCTGCAGCTGAGAGAATTTCACGTTTTGCTTTAGCTACGTCCTCTTTACGTCCAGTAACGACAAAAACGGGTTCTTCGCCACGTACTGGTGTTTTTATGTATGTATTAGTTTTGGCACGAAGAGCTTTGATTTTGCAACCTGTAACAATAGAAATAGAAACAAATTAGAAAGGGCTGTACATTAATTTAACAGTTTTTTTCAATCTAATTATGCTATGGAAATTTGAATAACCCTTCGAGTTATTCAAATTTGTATTTGGTAGATTTTTACTATTGTAACGAAGGGTTAGTTTTCTATACCTAATGTTTTTATTATAGTCACGATATCATATGATTGATTTTAGTTGAGTCACACTGTTATGTTTATAGAAATAAATCCATAATAGCCTGAACGACAGATCAGGTTTTGAGCTCTATTATAAGCTTCGCAAACGACTTGGTTTAGTTTATTATTTGTTAAACTCACACATGACTGGTTTTTGGTAATATTTGCGTTTGATTCATAGCTTCCAATAATTTTTTTTTTAAAGTATTATCCACTTGAATTACTCATAAAAATAATTATTCGCTTTTAGAAGGATTGAAAAGGATTTTTAGAAGAGAAAATCCAACTTAATACTTGCATTCCGCTTTGGTTTGGCGAGTTTAATCTATCAATTTGAATAAAAATATAAACCTCTGTCCCTAATGCAGAATATAATCGTAAACTTCCCAAATATTTAAAGGAAAAAATAGACTACCTTCAAGAATATTAAAACAATTTCAAATTTGAGCTTAAAATGTAGTTTCTTAGATTTTGAATGGAAAATTGAAGATCCTCGACTTCAAAGTTATTAGAAAGAGTGAGCATATATCCATCCCAGAAATTGAAGAGTATACAGTATGAAAATGTCGTCAAATATTGCATAAAATGTTAAGTCTGATCCGGCAACATCGATGATATAATATATGTAGTTAGTTTTCTATGGAGGGGAGAATTGTCGTTGCGAGCAACGTTGAGCGTCGAGGTCGTCGGCAGTTCACGTTCAATAAGAGTCATTACCATTCGCTTCAACCCTTATTATTTTCGCTATATTACAAATAATGCGGATATTCCACAACCGAGGCAGAGGGTTGGTTCTGGGTTGTATGGGGCCAACGAACGACCTGGTTTTGTTTGTAACATGAGTAACTATAATTATTATTGTTCTGCATATGCCCTTTTTTTTTATATTTGAACTTTGTAATGTATATATAGAATACTAATACAAGGAGTACAAAATTGGTGAAAGAAATAGTTGCAAAACACATACGGAATGCCTTTTTTTTTTCTATTTTTGAAAACATTAATTTCAGGATATCATCATTAATTTCTTTTTTTTTTAGTTGTTTTTATTATGCTTTATAATTAATCGTTTAAAGCTAGACATATTTCGGGTCCGGATGGTGTGCCTGCCTTTGTCGTCAAGGGCTGTGACTCAGTCTTCGCTAAACCGATTTCAACTATATTTAATGTGTCATTGAAATATAATAAGTTTCCGAATTTCTGGAAACTTTCTAGGATGAGCCCCATCTTCAAAAAAGGTTATTAGAAACTACCGGCCTATTGCCATACAATCGAATTTTGCCAAGTGTTTTGAGATCGTGTTGCATGAAGTTTTGTTTAATCATGTCAAGCGGCTCGGCTCATCACGCCTATTCAGCACGGATTTTTTGGCAGAAAGCTTGGATAGCAGGGGTCAGGTTGACGTTATTTATACGGATAGCCTTTGACAGGCTTGACCACGGAATTCTGCTGCAAAAGCTTTCGGAATTTGGTTTATCTGTGGATCTTTTAAAAATTCTGTCTACTTATCTCCATGAACGTAAATTGTATGTGGAGTACCGTGGTTTCAAGTCCGGTATTATCCGTGCAAATTCTAGAGTGCCGCAGGGTTCTGTGTTGGGTCCCCTCTTATTTATGTGTTTTATTAATGACATTGTTAATGGCGTGAAATGTTGCTCCCTACTCTATGCTGATGATTTTAAGGTTTATTCACTGATTACCTCAACTTCTGACTGTCTTCAATTGCAGAACGATCTGAATGTACTGCTTGACTGGTGCATTCAAAACAGGCTTGCCCTTAATTTGGATAAGTGTGGTTCTGTAACTTTTACTCGTAAGATAAATCCAATAAAATTTGTGTATAACATTGACTCTGTTCCGCTTAAAATATGCGATGAGGTTAAGGATCTGGGGGTGCTCTTTGACGCTAAACTTAGTTTTGTGGGGCATGTGATTGATGTGGTTTCGTCTTCCTATAAGAGTCTGGGTTTTGTTATGAGAAATACAAAGCATTTTGTGTCACCTAAAACTCTTATTTTACTGTATAATTCCTTCGTTAGATCGAAATTGGAATATGCGTCTGTTGTGTGGAGTCCTGGTTATGCGTTGCACTCGAATAGCTTAGAGAGGAATCAGCGAAGATTTGTGGTTTAAGTGTGACGGAGTGTATCCAACCATGGGATTTCCCCATGATGAACTTCTGGGTCGTTTTAATTTTGTACCTCTTGATAAGCGTAGAAAATATGCCTCACTCCTGTTCCTATTCAAGATCGTGAATGGCATCATTGACTCTCCGGACCTACTTTCGATGATACCTTTTCATGCTCCACATACGAGAAGGCGTAATTATGGTTCTAGCTTTTACTTGCCTACCGCACGTACCAACTTCTTGCTCTTTTCGCCATTGTTTGAGATGTATTCTGTTTGTGACTCGGTGAGTAACGATATTGATGTCTTTTTTAATACCATATCTTATATTTATTGTCAAACCATTCTTATATTGACTATTTTTTGCGATTGTAATATTTGTATTATTTATAATTTTGAAACGTGTATTTATGTTAATTTTATCGTTTTGTAATGTACCTGCCCTGTAATTGAATGTGTTTCTGCCTGGGTAGATGTAAATAAATTTATTTTTAATTAAATGGGATAGAATTCGCAAAATAAAGACGTTTACTTTTATTATTATTACTTTCTGGGCAGAATATCAATGCAAAAATCGCAACTGCGTTTTAACCGATCCACCCTGTATATTATAAGGTATGTGGTGTGTTGACCGTCTATTTTTCTACCTGTTTCGGTACAGGTATAGACAAAAATTGAGAGGAGACTGTCCCGACGCAAAATCACTAGGTAAATATATAAAAGAAAAAGATTTCGGTACCTACCTATAAGGATAAAGAATTCAGAGGCTAATAAATAGAATTTTAATGTTATTCACATCCAACATTATCTTTATTTTTTTGTTTCATTTTATTTTTCATTGTCTTCATTCGTGAAATCAAAGGAAAAAATGCGAGTGGACCCGGTCAGGGCCACGCCGTTTCGGCCGGCACCTTTGAACACACATTTTTTATGTTAAACGATCATTTATTGGGAAACAATTAAATTAAATATATAATTTTGTAGAAATTATCGCTGAAATCGCATATACAGGGTGAATGTATGTCTAACATTATCTAATAGTGTATCGGCTACATATTATATTCGTACTTAACACGGGATTTTAAAATTATCATATTTCAAGTGCCAAACATACGAGGCATGTTTTTTTAAGTAAGTACCGTTTTGGAATTAAAAAAAGACGTGCAAAGATATCGCAATAATTTTATTTTTACATGAAAGCCTGTACTTTAATCTACTTTTCTACATAATTTCCGTGAATATTGAGGCACTTGTCATAACGTGGCACCAGTTTTTGAATACCCTCCTCATAAAATTCTGCCGCCTGACTTGTTTGTTCCAAAAATGTTGACGGATTTGCACAAAACCCAACGTTTAGGCAGTGCATTGACTTTCCTTGAGCGGTACCACAATGAAGGTGAAGATTTTTTAGACCAAATTGTTAGTGGTGACGAAACATGGGTGGCCTACGTCACACCAGAATCGAAACAACAATCCATGGAATGGCGACATTCATCATCACCCAAAAGAGTGAAGTTTAAGCAAACAATTTCTGCCCGGAAAATCATGTGCACAGATTTTTGGGACAGAAAAGGAGTATTGCTAGTGGAGTTTCTGCCTCGTAATGAGACAATCAATGCAGCGTCAGGCGGCAGAATTTTATGAGGAGGGTATTCAAAAACTGGTGCCACGTTATGACAAGTGCCTCAATATTCACGAAAATTATGTAGAAAAGTAGATTAAGGTACAGGCTTTCATGTAAACATAAAATTATTGCGATATCTTTGCACGTCTTTTTTTAATTCCAAAACGGTACTTACTTAAAAAACATGCATCGTATTTAAACCAAATTCGGGAACTGGAGATCCTGGTACTAAACTAACTCGATAGGCCCCAACATGGAGAACTAGGAATTTAGTGATCTTTAGCGAAAACAGAGAACAACTTTGAATGAAGCAAACGGAACATGAACATAGTCAAATTGAGATAATTATAGGGCTAATCTGACCTAAATCAGATAGACATCCTTTTTCTTCGTGACATCCTCAACGCCTATATAATGACGTATACTGATCCTTATTTCAGAAAGAAGGCGCTCTCTTATTAAGGACTACTGACAGTGGCGACAATTCACTTTCCATAAACAAGTACTTAAAGATTCGTATTATATCACCTGATTAAAAAGTGATACGCATTTGATGGCCCAAAAAGGCAAAAGACAACAGCATACTGAAGCTCAGTGAGGTCCTTAATGCCTTCAAATTAAAAGAAAGCCTTTTCGAACATTCGGCTTTTGACAATATGCGTGATGAGGAATGATCTGCGACGACTGCTTGTGATTGTGTATCAATCAGAATTCGCCGTTCTACGGTATGATTTAGACATTCAAATTAAAGATGCAAAACAAACTATCTATTTCCAAAAACAATTATTAGAGACTCATTTTTGTTTGCATGAATTATTTGAGTTTAACTTTCATTTTTGGATTAATAATTGTTTTGTACCTCTATTTTAATTCCTATTTTAAAATTTGTTACAAATAAAACAAAACAGATAAAAAAGAACAAGGAACATCTCTCGACTCGTCGACCGTAGTTCTGGATGATGGCCAGAATTTTGACATTTTATTTGAAATTTATTCTTAGAGAGTGTTTTGTAGATCTGCATAGGCATACATACTGCACGGCACTTAGGTTAGTTTTTTTTGGTACACTTATTTTAATTTCTTTAAAATTACTTGAATAATTCCTACAGGGTACTTCGGTAAATCACGTTTTATGTAGAAAAAAAAAAGGAACGTATCCCCTAAATGTGTGAAGCATTTATGAAAAGACAGAAGTAAACTTATTCTTTACTTGTAAATATTGAATGTGTTGGATTAGCAAAAAAAAAAAGTTACAAGCCCTCGTAATATTAGTAGAAAAGTTAATTGGTACAGCCAGGCGAGACGAGACGAGGTTAAGGCCAAATGTAAGGGTATATAGGCAGTTAGGTAGTCATTTTTGTTTTTAAATATATTCGGCAGCTGCAAAACAGAGCGTTTTTTTTTATTTTCCATGTATTATAATAAACTATCATCTGCTCTTCACGAGACAGAAGGTTCGAGGCTCCATTTTTTTTTAACAACCACATGTTCGATGTTGTTTTGTTTCCCGTCCTCGCAAGTCCCTTTTGCTAAACGACTAAACAGCTGCCTTTTCATAATATATACCGTGGTTGATTAAATATAATAATAATATATTTTACACAATATACAGGTCGTTGAAAATGAAAAAACATTACTCTAAACAGGTTCTGTGAAGCAAAATAAACTACATGAGGATTTCGGAACTGATATCGAAACGATTTGCACAATAACCATTTGTGAGGTCATTTTTTAATACATTTCATAATGTCTTTTGAAAAGAGCTTCTTTTTGAGGTTTCATGATTGAGTTTATTTTAAAATAAATATTTTTTGTGGACTGGGGCGTATTTTATTCGCAATAAGACAAAGTTATGTTGACAGCATTTATGACTTTGATTCCGAATCTAAATCGAACGATTATAGCTCTTGTGCCGAGTTCATTTCTGCTTTTATGATTACTAAATATAATAGATAATAATAATAAATGTATTTTACACAATATACAGGTCGTTGAAAATGCAAAAACATTACTCTAAACAGGTTCTGTGAAGCAAAATAAACTACATGAGGATTTCGGAACTGATATCGAAACGATTTGCACAATAACCCTTTGTGAGGTCATTTTTTAATACATTTCATAATGTCTTTTGAAAAGAGCTTCTTTTTGAGGTTTCATGATTGAGTTTATTTTAAAATAAATATTTTTTGTGGACTGGGGCGTATTTTATTCGCAATAAGACAAACTTATGTTGACAGCATTTATTATTTTGATTCCGAATCTAAATCGAACGATTCTAGTTCTTGTGCCGAGTTCATTTCTGCTTTTATGATTACTAAATATAATAGATAATAATAATAAATGTATTTTACACAATATACAGGTCGTTGAAAATGCAAAGACATTACTCTAAACAGGTTCTCTGAAGCAAAATAAACTACATGAGGATTTCGGAACTGATATCGAAACGATTTGTACAATAACCCTTTGTGAGGTCATTTTTTAATACATTTCATGACGTCTTTTGAAAAGAGCATCTTTTTGAGGTTACATTTGAAAATAAATATTTTTTGTGGAGTGGGGCCTATTTTATTCCCAATAAGACAAAGTTATGTTTATGACTTTGATTCCGAATCTAAATCGAACGATTATAGCTCTTGTGCCGATTTAATTTCTGCTTTTATGATTACTAAATATAATAAATAATAATAATAAATGTATTTTACACAATATACAGGTCGTTGAAAATGCAAAGACATTACTCTAAACAGGTTCTCTGAAGCAAAATAAACTACATGAGGATTTCGGAACTGATATCGAAACGATTTGTACAATAACCCTTTGTGAGGTCATTTTTTAATACATTTCATGACGTCTTTTGAAAAGAGCATCTTTTTGAGGTTACATTTGAAAATAAATATTTTTTGTGGAGTGGGGCCTATTTTATTCCCAATAAGACAAAGTTATGTTTATGACTTTGATTCCGAATCTAAATCGAACGATTATAGCTCTTGTGCCGAGATCATTTCTGCTTTTATGATTACTAAATATAATAAATAATAATCGAAATTACTTTGGGGGAGACTAAATCATCCCCATTACGCTTGATTTATTAATAAACCAACTACTTTAATAGTATCGCTGCCTATATAACAATATTAGGGTGATTCGTTGGGTATGGAGACAGTACATACAGACACAGAGGGGTTGCAATTTCTTTTTGGTCTCCACATTAGGTATATATCCAAAGGGGAATGGAGGTAGACGTTTTAAGCTGGGAACATATTGTACAACGCCTTTGTCCTGTCTCGCTTTCTCTCACTTGGTTTCGCTCCAAATCCCCTTTAGGGGAGATGAGTAAGCAACGTATAGTGGGTGGCGGTAGATCGGGGGTTGAATGCAGACTAGCGATAGTCACGTGACAAGGCGCGCTATTGCAGTACAAAAATATGTCTATGTTCGTTTTACCACTCGGGCACAATCGGGAGATATACCCGGTGCGTCGTAAACGACGTTGTATTCACGTAACATTTATATAAGAACATTGTTTGTCATGACAAATATGTTCTTATATAAAACACAAACAAATATGCAACTTCTTTGATATATCAAGGAATTTGGTTATACCTTCATGAACAAATCGCCGAGATTGCGCCCGTAAATCTCCTCCCACGGAACAAGTAAATACTATATGGTGGGTGGGTTGGGTTACATATTTAGTCTTCCTTTTTAATCAACTAATAGAATTCCCAAAAGATAGTTTTCCGGCTGACTTGGTGATCTTCAAATTCTTGGTGTGGTGTGCCTTTTTTATGCCCTTACATGAAGTCTTGTTAACCATCCTATCTTCACTTGAGAGCTCAACAAACGGACGAGAACATTCAAAGCGTTGTTGGTTTTTTTCGGGACCCACCTTGACCATTGATGCCCAACTCAAGGCTCTGCTCAACCCGACAACGCTCCCTATCACTACCAAACACCACATCAGCTGATTTTCTATAGGATTTTCCAGAAGTGAGTGTCTTTCTATAGGATTTTCTAGAAGTGAGTGTCCCTCAGAGAGGCCCCAACTGATTATTCAGTTCATCACGAGTAATAATAAAATTTTCATAATAATCACGACATATAGGTATGCTTGAGGATTTTTTTTTTTATAAATTAAAAACGGAAATGATATTTTTCTTCGAAAGAAGAAAAAAAACATGATAAACCGTGTAAGTACGTATACGTACCTCAATAAACATCGTCAGTTAAGAAACAAACTAGGCTACCTAACCTAATATTTACATTAATATTTCTAAAGAAAAGTATCAAATAGGCAACAGCTGTATTAACGCCATAGTTACATCGTCGTTGATAATAAACCAGCGGCGGCGATAAAAATAATTATTTTGATCATATTTCCTTAATATTTTTGTAGTGGATAAATTAAATTTCACATTATTAAAATTACTTAATTAGATATAAAACAAGGGGGACACAAAATGGAGGCAACTATCGGAAGTGTAACATTGCATATAGCAATCAACTCTGCCGGCAGGCAGCATGCTATCTCAAAAATGCGAATTTGGGAGCTTTAAAATGAAACAAACATCAAAGGCCTCCATAGAAGGCAGCACACTACATTTTTAGGTCATCAGACACCCCAAATTTAACTTTAAAGGTTTCGAATTTAATATTTTGAATAATATATAAAATGCTTTTACTCCGAGATAACTGACGACTTTGAAAATGAAAAAAAATACTTAATATGTAGTTTACTTATGGATTCAAGTGTAGCTGAATTGATCAGCAAAAAATAACAGAAAACGGCTCCTGCCACCGCCGCTCATGTACTCTGATCTAGTCTTAAGTGAGGATGACATGCGTGATTTAGAGAAGAAACATATGACTATTTCTATTATTCGGCAGATAATGTATCGGGTCCGCCATCTAACGTTTTTTTTTCAACTAGTGCTCATTTCGTGAAGGGTAACACTTAGCTCATGTCTGATTTGACAGATAATTAGTTTTATCCTTCCGCTGAACGAATATGGTTGTGTATACGCTTGAACAACGCTGGGAAATATTGCGACATTACTTTTAAAATTATGGTAATGTTGCAGAATGTGTGCGAAAATTGCGTACGGATTTTGGAAGAAGAGAAGCACCGTCAGCTCCGTATGTTCGTTATCTCGTGAAAAAATGAAAGAAACTGGCATCCTCATCGATAAACCAAAGCGTGAAAAGCCAAAAACAGTGCGTACACCCGAGAATATTGCTTCTGTGGCAGAAAGTGTGCGTGAAGCGCCATCAACATCAATTCACCGTCGGTCTCAACAATTGAATATATCGGAGACATCATTGAGACGAATTTTGCATAAAGACCTTGGTATGACGCCATACAAAGTCCAATTGGTTCAGGAGTTGAAGCCAACTGACCATCCAATGCGTTTTCGCTTCGCTCAGTGGGCCTGCGATCGACTTACAGAAGATGCCGATTTTGCCAAAAAAATCATCTTTTCAGATTAAGCTCATTTTGATCTTGGCGGGTATGTAAACAAGCAAAATTGTCGCACTTGGGGCACAGAAAACCCGCACGCATACTTTGAAAAGCCGATGCACTCAAAACGAGTCACTGTTTGGTGCGGATTTTGGTCCGGAGGCATAATTGGGCCATTTTTCTTCGAAAATGAGCAAGGAGTGGCCGTTACAGTCAATGGCGATCGTTATCGGGCCATGTTGAACGAATTTTTGTTCACAAAAATTGAAGAGGAGGATATTGGCAACATTTGGTTTCAACAAGACGGCGCTACGTGCCACACAGCCGAAGCTACACTCGATGTTTTGCGCCCTGTTTTTGAAGATCGCATTATCAGCCGCAGAGCTGATGTCGTTTGGCCACCTCGGAGCTGCGATTTGACACCGTTGGACTATTATTTGTGGGGTGCCGTCAAAGATAAGTGTTACGCCGACAATTGACGCTTTAAAGGACAATATTCGTGAAGCCATTGGTGAAATACAGCTGCACACAATCGATAATGTGCTTAAAAATTGGACCGATCGTGTAGGCTACTGCATGGCCAGCCGATGCAGCCATTTGAATGAAATTATTTGTCATTATTAACCGGAAGGATTGTACTTTCAAATAAAAAAAGAAATTTGAGAAAATATTCAGCAGTTTTTCTTTTATAGCATTTTCAAAAAAAAAGTTATCTGGCAGACCCAATAAAACAACATCAGCAATTGATAATACTCAAACTGAACATAGCTGATGATAGAAGTGTTGTGGAGGTGCTTTTTTACGTAATCCTTTCATTTTATATTGTAAAGTACGCCAATGATGTTATTAATACCTTTCAGATAACATTACCTAAGAATTTGATTTATTATATGGATGCTATGATAAATATTTAAAATATTGTAAATATACTGACGTTTTTTTCTTAGCCTGGTTTAGAAAGATACAGCATCACATACTGAAGGTACTCATAGAGTTAAACTTAATGCTCTTAAAAATTGTTTATCAACATCGAAGATTGTGGAAACTCGCTAGAAAAAAAAAAAAAAGATACCCAAAACCAAAATATCTCAACATCTAGGCATTATCACTCAATTTTTGTCAGAGAATTTGGACGGAGGTGGTCAGGTCGACGTTGTTTATACGGATTTCTCGCGAGCTTCGACAGACTTGGCCACGGGGAATTCTATTACAAAAACAGTCTAACCTTGGGAATTTTAGATAACCACAATAATAATTGTCAGCTTTATGTCAGTTTAGAGCTATTTGGATTTCTATAGCACAACAGATTGATAACAGGGCGCTACTGAGTTTAACCAATGAATGGATATAAATAAATGGTCTTAAAAACCCTGAAACAACTATGATGGCTTTCCTTGACCCTTTATCTTTTTCATCACAAAGATTCTGTATAAGCGGCAGACAAGTAGATAGACGTATTTTTTTTCTTAATCTTAATTATCGCTATATTTCATATCATTATGTTTTCTTAGGATGATAATAATAATATGCAAAAATGACAAAAAAATAAACTAAAAAAGCAACAACATATAAAAATGTTTAAGGTATTTACTTACAGAAATACAATAATGCTTGGACGACAAACACCTATTTTATATATTGTAGTATACAGGTATGTTCACAAGATGATCCTCAACTTAGACTTATGAAATAAAAATATGGACAAATGTATAATACTTAGATAAAATCTATACTGACCTACCTACGTTCAGAACTAAAATGTTAATAGTTTAAGGAACTAAAAACACGCGTCAAAATTATCCTTATCCTCTACATAGGGTGTTCAGAAACTATTCGACCAAACGAAAGCCACAAATTCGAAATTGCTTCCGAAAGGAGTTACCGGTTTTGAAAGATGGCGGCTTAGCTTAGCCTTTAGCCATTGGAGTGAAATTTCACATAGTTATTTCTCTAAATAGAAACATTTGTTAGCCATACACTGCTGAATTAAATTGCAACCATAGACGTTCGAACGGGGTGATCAACGGAAAGTTTTAGTCAAAACGCTTTTTTTTTCGAGAATTCTGACATCATTTTTAGAAAATAGGAGGTTTTTCGGTTCATCTTCCTTTGAGAAAGAATGTGAATGATTAATTCGAATATAATCGGTGTTAAGTAAGATTAAAAGAGACGAAGAAATAACCCATAAATCGAATCAGAACGATTCAAGTGAAAAATCATTCGAATGATCATCCGATTTTTATATTCATTCAGATGGAGAGAATTCCATTCTGCTCAACAACGTATTAAAATTGACACTGAATCGTTTACACCCTTTCGTTACCCATATAATGTAAGCATTGTTTTTATGTGAAAAACTTTGTATATTGTAACGTCAAGTTTTTTTTGTATATATAAAAATAAATGAAAATAAAAAAAACAGAAAAGAAGAGCTACTCAAGGTCGCAGTACATTTATATACGTGTATATTTACACACTAACATGTACAAGAATATTCCATCTATGCTAATCTACAGGGGAGTTTCAAAAAACAGCATTTGTTCTACTTATAAAAAGTCTAATTCAAACATAACCTGAAAAAATAAGTGCATATGTGAAAAAAACTGTTGGTTTTTTAATGCTGTTGAAACTGACGATGTAGAATTTTAATTTTGAATCCGAAACAGCTGCCGGACATGAGCCGATCTCATCTGATAACACGGCAAAACCGTAAACAGCAATGAACTTTAGAGATGCTCACAATCCAAAAAAAAGTGGTCTGAGATTTTTTTGTAGCTTATAAATTGCTCCCTATCTCTACGCCAATGAACAGTTAATGAAAGCCAAAATCATGCAGATTATTTTAGGTTATCGGTCCCCAAATGCATGTAAAATTTTGTCAAACTCGGTTTGTGAAATGAACAAAAAAGTTAATTTGACCACTATGGACATCGGTTCAATGGCAAAAAATGCTTAAATTACTTTCGGGAATCTCCAGTTTTCGTTTGTGGAAACCATAATGAATCACCCTGTATATATAATATATGTATAGGTTTGTTTGATGACTGGTTAATTTTATTAATTAATTAATAATGAAGCGCTTAATTAGTTAAAATTGAGTCAAATATACTACTACTAAACTTTTAATATAAAACCAAGTCAATGTATTGTTTATTAACTTCACTATTATGTACTATAAAATACTATACATTATATATTATTTTATTCTTTTGTCTGCTTCCATAGAAAGAACCTTCAATGTGTTTTAATTTTATGGACCGTATTCAGTACGAATGTCAATATAATTTATCGTTGAATTTATTTTTATTTATTTTATTTATTTATTTATTGTCATTACATGTCATTACCAAAAAAGGTTTACACAAGTCATATTAAATATTAAAATATTACATAACACAACATAAAAACAGACAGTCATTGCTGAGGAATTCATCAATGGAGTAAAAAGCCTGGTCAATTAAGTAGTTTTTTAATCTATTTTTGAACATTGCAAGGCTCAGTGTTTTCAAACTATCTGGCAAATGATTATAGCATGTGGGACCATAATAATTCACAGAATTTCTGCTTCTACCCAACCTCATATATTCAGGAAGAATGTCATTTTTGTTTCTGGCATTGTGGTTGTGAACTTCATCATGCCTTATGTACAGATTGTAATTATTTGTCACATACATAATTGAATTGTAGATATAGAGACACGGGAGTGTAATTATTTTACATTCTTTAAATTTAGGTCTGACATCCTCTCTAAACTTTAAATCTGTCATTATTCGAACCACTCGTCTTTGGATTGCGAATACCCGACTAGCATGACAAGAGTGTCCCCAAATTGACAAAGCATATGAAGCCACACTGTGAAAAAGGCCATAATATGCTGATTTCAAAACATTAAAAGAGACTTCACCCTTCAAGCTTCGCAACAAAACTTTACCAGGCCATCAGAAACAGCAACATCCGTCTCACGTAATGTAAATATTTTAGTAGCTGTTTTATTGGCATTCATACAGAGTTTGTTAGCTGCAAACCAGTCCGCAGCCCTCGACTGTGAATTAATCATACTTGAGGCCAGAACATCACTCGACAGTTCAACATCGACAATAGTTGAATCGTCTGCAAACAATGTCAGGTCAGAGCATGGCAGATGTAGCGGTAAATCATTAATGAAAATCAAAAACAATAGAGGTCCGAGCACCGAG